>JARGYA010001100.1:0-23262 GCA_029204335.1 Mycena vulgaris
GTTCTCCTTCGTAGAGTTCCGTCCTGAGAAGTCTGTCCAACTAGCTACATATTTGAATGGGAGGTCATCGGCTGACTTGTCATAGACTTCAGGCTCGCATTCACCCCCAAATATTTCGAAAGCGAACGTCTCGTTTGGACAACTGTCATCCAGCTAAACCTCATCAGGTACGTCCGCTGTCTGCACCCCGTTCAATTTGATTTTTTTCAACGATCGTGCAGCTCGATCAAAAAAATACTAACAGTCCTGCAAGAGGAGTGGGACGCGTCGGAACCAAATGACATCCAGCTCTCGAGCGAGCACCGGCGCCTGGCGCTATCGCTTTCGCCGCTGCTATCTTTCGAGACGACCATCAGCCAGATGATCGCCTCGGACAGCTCCAGCGGCGGCTACACCGTCACCGTGCGCCCCGGCGGCGGCTGGAAGGACAAGCTCGCGACCTTCGGGCGTGTGGCGGTCCGCGCCGAATTCCCCCATAGACGAGATGAGCGCGGATCCCTCGCAGGTTACACAGGTCTTGGCAGGGTGCAAGGCCGAGATTATCGCACTGTGGGAGGACGACACTGTCCGGCGCCTGCTCGATGTGCGGGGCGTCCACCTTCAAGAAGACGCCGGATTGTGCGTGCTTCGCTGTCTCTCATGCCTGCTGCACTTGACATCCCGCGATCCAACAGTTTTCTTGACGACACGGAGCGCATCGCCGCGCTTGGCTATGTACCACTGGATAGTGCGCCGCAGCGACTGACTAGCCGACTGACTCTTATTTTCTGCTTGAAGGGGATATTATGCGGGCACGGATACGAACCCTCGGCGTCGAAGAACACCGCTTCGTAACCGAGTCTGGTGGGCGGTCCGTCTCACGCTAATGCCCGAGTGTATTGAGGCTTTACACAGGCTTTAGGGCAGGCACGGAGTTCTTCATCACCGACGTGTGTGGAAGCAGCAACCAGGTACATGAACCAAAGTTACATAACGGGTTCATACGCTAAATCATTCACAGCGATCAACATGGGTCAATCAACTTTATTCTTCGAAGTTGCTTTCGCTGACGCAACAGGTTCTTTGACATAGATACCGTATTTCGACGATGGTGAGATGCCGGTGTCGTTTCGCGTTGCGTGCCCTTCTCTGACGTTTTCCAGTTCAAAGCGATTCTGTTCCTGGCTCCGTTGGCTTTCTGGCAGAGTCTCGACGAGGATCGGAACGTCAACCGTGTCGTAAGGGTTTCATCCGTTATGACGAAATGATCAATGGTGAATTTCTTTACAGCAAGACTCGCTCGAGCTTTGGCGCGAGATCGTCAGCAACCCGCTCCTCGCCAAGACCGCATTTATCCTACTGTTCAACAAAGTGAGGAACGCGCTCTAATTCGATGCGTGTGGATACTCACAGGAACGAGTGCAGAAAGACATTCTCCAGGCGCACATCTCCGCGGGGATACTGGTGAAGAAGTACGTCCCCAGCTTCGGCGACCGGCCAAACGACGTCGCTTCTGTAACCAAATGTACGTGTGCGCCTGACTAATAGCTATGCTGGTGAGACTACCGTTTACTTGGTCTTTGCAGACTTCAGGACAAGTTCTCGGCATACCATGTAAGACGTACCTTCTCTCCGACGATCTGCCGTCCTGATACGCCTGCCAGCGGAAATTCTCGCCCGTACCGCGGCCGTCATATTCTACGAAACAGAAGCCATCGTGAGTCCCGCCCACCCACATCGCTTCTGCCCCCCTTAAACTCCGGCCAATCGCAGGACACGAAATCGACGGCCATAATTCTCGGCGAAGGTCCGCCCTCTGTATTCATTCTTCTTTCTCAATCTCACTTGCGTTGCTTTCAGTCCAGGAACAAATCATTCGAAACCACCTCAAGGACCTGGACGTGATGTGAATATTGCTACATGGCTGCGCGAAGCTGAACATCTCTGCGCACCGCCGTCACTCACGTCCTCTCTCCTTGTGCAGATACACACGGTCCGGCGCGCTGATCTAGGTAGTAATTATGGAATGCGGAGGAGGGGAGGGGATATGTACCCGTATGATCTAATTCAAGTGTAGTGTTGTTGTGCTGTGAAGGAGGACGGGAAGGTGGAGGTGGAGTGCGCCTGGGTGGCCATTGGCATAAACCGCGCTTGCTGCTGGGAGGATGTTCAACTTTGTTTTATCAAAGTATGAGAGGAAAAGATGGAGCACTCGACATGTACGGTAGAGCACTGGCCACTGGCCACGACACTGCACACTGGGGGATCCAGGTATAGGGTAGGCAGAATGGAATGAGTACTATGTCGCCGGCTTGACGGCAGAGGAACGGTATATGTCGCTAATCATTATGCGGTTCACGTTGGGAACGCAGAGGGAACGAATCGGAAACGTGCTCAAGTTGAAACCCGGCCCTACCCTGCTAGAAGCATACCAATAACGGGTATGTAGCTTAGAAATTCTGGGCGTACATCTGTACACAATTTTTCTTTTGCATTTGAAGAGAAATGTAATTCAATAGAAAAGACTGCAAAAACGGAGAAGAACATGAAATCTCATTTATATAGCTTGCTGAAGCGTGGAGTCCGGTGCCTGCCCTCATGAATAAGCAGGCGGAGTCTTTATGACGAATCCCGCATTCCGCCATTGACCCTCTACCTCCACCAGCGCATCAACGGTGTCGAGAATTGTCTACAAAATCGGTCGGCAAGACTCAAAAAGATTCCGAGAAGTACGCACCTCTTCCACCGTATGGAAATCCTTGATTTTCATCCCGATAACCTGCTCCACGCGCCCAAAGTCAAGCGGAATGGCATTGAAGTGCTGGAACGCGGGCGTCGCGGTGATGAGGCGGCTCTTCAGCGCGGGGCGCTGCTTTGCAATGAAATCAATCGTCTGCTTGAACGGCCAGCCGTGGGGGGACGCGATGACAAGGCGCTTGCGCCCGACTTCGGCCGTGGGGCGGGAGTTCAGCGCACGGACGTGCGCCTGGGCGACGTCGCGGACATCGATGTAGACCGTCGCGGAGGGGAAGACGCCGTCTGGGAAGAGGTAGTTGTAGACCATAAGGTCTGTGGAGATGACACCAAACTCCGGCGTGGGGATCGGGAAGTGTGGCGTGAATGGTCCGTAGAAGAAGGGGGGATTTACTGCGCACGGAATGCATTTCAGACTATGATGCGTTTTCAACAAAATGGGCGACGTACGGGTGGTGACCTCGACGTGGGGGTGCTTGTCGGCCCATTCCCAGAGCGCAATCTCAGCAAATTTCTTGGACGCAGCGTAAGTGTGCATCTCGTTGTCTCCCTTGAGGGCAACCTCCTTTGTGATGGGATTCCAGTCTTCCATGCTGAATGAGGCGAGGTGCCGTGTAAAATGTATGAGGTTTGCTTACCCTGGTCGGTAAAGCTCTGTTGTGGGTTCATCACGCTTGCAATCGAACTCGTAACAACCATTCGCCGGACCCCGGCCTTCTCGGCTTGTACGATGATATTCAAGGTACCTTGAACGGCGGTCTACAGGAAACTGTCAAACATGGATTTTAATAATAAAGTGAGATAGCAGCATACCGCCAGAAGCGCTGCCGGTTCGAGTTGCCCAGGAAGAGGAGAGGCCAAATGTATCACTGCATCGACACCAACCAGCGCTTCCGGGAACTGGTCATGGGCGATATCGGTTATCTTCACCGTCTGGAAACGACTTCCATAGCTGGCGTAGAATGTTTTGAGGCTGTCGGCTTTTGCTCCGCGGGCTGCGCTGTTTAAAAATTGGTCAGGCTGATATTGAAGCCGAATAGAGGGACGCACGCCCGAACACGATAGCCCTTCTCCAAGAGTTGGAAGACCACATGGGATCCAAGGAAACCTGAGGCGCCGGTAACCTAGAAAACGGTGTTAGGTGCGATTCCAGTTTAAGCTGTGGGCACTCACGAAAATGAGCTCACTCATGGCAGAACTTCTTTTTGAAAAGTGGTCAGATTGAGGGAGGAATGAGATGGAAGTCGACTCTGAATGTTCCCTTACTTCCTATGTCGCCTTAAATAACCTCAGCTCTGGTGCTCTGGAGAGTTTCGGAGATGGTTGGTCATTATTTTTGTCATGCATTGATCGGCCATAGGCGGTACCGGCCAGTTCAGCCATCGAAAAAAGAGGTAAAATGCGGAGGCTCTCCGACCAACTCCGGAGGTCCTAATGCAGGACTACTAGGATCCCGGGCCTGTTGAACAAATATTACCGAGACCAGTGGCTGAGTACAAGGGCGATTCCGGTTGGTGGGACGAACGTACCACTGCGTTTTACTCAATCATTTCTGGACCATTTTTTGAGATCTTTGTTTCTATAGACTCTCCAGGATGTGTTCCGAAGTCTAGGACAAAAAGATCCACAGGTTACGGCCCCCATTTCCCCATTTATTATCCAAGAAGTTGGCAGGTGGTAGGAAATTGACGGTTCACCTGTTTTATGCATTCCAAAGATAAGGGGGAGATCAGAAACATCGAAGGAGGCTTTCAAACCACATTTATACACAAAGGGTATGCTCATACGAAATTTTGTGCCTGTAGATCGTTTGGTGCTTTCGGAATGAACTGAAAATCATAGATTTCCATGCTAAAAGTGTTCAATTGAATGGCTCCTGCACTTGTAGGAAAATGCCTTGTAAAATATCCTTCCGGAGATTTCCGTGACCATCGGTGCATGCAAAGCAGTCCATACGATGCATTCCAACTCGCGTGTCAAGGTTGGAGGTCATCCGATGTGCCGGACTCTGGTGCGGGGTCGGCATTTGATGTGTTACCTTAGACTATTACTCGGACACTTGAAAGAATCATGCCGTTCATCGATGAATGGGCCATTTCCCACAAACCAAAATGCTAATACCGCATTAAAAGAAGGATTCACGTTGGATGATGACTCGGATTGTGCTATAAATATGTCGATAACAAGATATCTACTGATCTTCGTTAAATGTCCGAATAACTGGGAAGGATGTACCACATTCAACCTTCCTTGTTTGCAACAAGGAATATCATGTAATCAGAACTCACGGTCATCGTTTGGTTTCGGATTTCAGACGCTCGGCAATCGCTTTGGATTTTTTTTCTCTCATTCTATTCAATGTCAAGCCAGGAGCACAGATCTCACTTCGAAATACCGCGCGGCTCGTACCTTGCGATGTTGTACGAGTCCCGCGGGGCAATTCACGCAATCTGTTAGTTCTGCTCTCTCGCTGGTTCAAGCTTCAAGATCCGCAACGAGCCGCTAAGTGGAATTTAGATCATACCGGAATCCTCTCGTGGGAGATACTGCACTTGGGAGTTAATGCGAGATTTCTGATGGAACAGCTCTGTTGCCTGGGACTCCCTCTATTTGTTCCCTCAGCACAGTGGCGGTCAAAGTCATTTCCCGGGATGGCAGTTGGACGCTGCTGCGAGAGATGGTTCAAGTTGGCCGGGTATGATGGCCGTTGCACGGCCGGCAAGTGTCAGCGAGTCACAACATGTGATCGTGACTGATCGCTCCTTCTTCCGAACCGTCATCTGGCTGACTCCCCCACTTCAATTCTCCCGCGAGTATGGGCTCTAAACCACAGCAAAACCTGCCTGAAGGCTCTACCCGCACTCGGCAGTCATCTTCCAATAACGTTTGGCAATGGACTTTCACCCCCGAGGCTGTGGCCCCTTGTTTTGTGAAAGATGTTTTCGACGTGCGAGAAAGCGGCGTCAAAGGTCACTACATACATCGCAGCATCGCCCGTTCCTTACATCTAACGTACTAGATGCCGAATTCTTCTGGCTCGGGCGCGTTCCTTGTCGGACCGTTAAACTTGTCGGATTATTGGTCGGCGTGCAGACCTACGAGGCAAGGATCGTCTATTCATGTGAATCTCTTCTTGCATTTGGATTCAATACCCTCATCTCTTTCCGTAGTGGACGATGGTACCGCGGTCGTTGAGTGCCACCACCGACCACCGGCACCGAACAAATCGAAGCAGGAGAAAACGGAGCCGTTCCCCCTCTTGAAGCCTCTGGCATACGTGGGATGCTCTGTCATAGTGATTGGGCGAATATCTCCATGGCGCGACACCCGGAGAATCCTAGTCGACTCGATAGGTGCGACGTGCGCCTTTTCATTCCATTCATTTTTGATGCCTACGTCCAGTGCGATGCCCCTCCGCAAACGAAGAGCCAATGCACTGGATAGCGGTCCGAAAATTGCACAAGACGCACTATTCGCTCGAGGAGCCATTCGCAGTTCCCTTGAAATCGTTCTCGCAACTGCCTGCGAACACTACCGCCACCCCGGTCTTTGCACCTGTTACGCCGTCCTCGGCGAGCAGCACCCCAAGTAGTCCCTCGAAATCATCAGTTTCCTCTAACGCATCACCCCACAAACTCCGTCATCCTTCGCGACTCCACACAATCGACCTGACGGACAACACTTTCCGCATATACGTCAAGCACTACATGGACAACGCAGACGACCTCCGGCCGGTTCCGCCGGAGCCCACAACGCCAACGAAGTCGTCACACAATAGATTGCCATCCTTAGATGACACGCCGCGGCCCCACGACCGTACACCGCAGCGGATTGCCCCGTTGGATTTCGCGCGGCCGCTCGTCCCAACGTCAGACGATCCCGCCCCCGGATTCACGCTGTCTTATCTTCGGCGCGTTCCAGAACTTGCTCTGATGGCGAAACGCGTCGTGAAAGCAGAGGCAAAGCGACGCGCCCGCGACGCTCGGAAGAAGGCCAAAGCGAGCGGGGCCAACCAGAAGCCCGTCGTTGTCACCACAGCCATGCACAACGACCAGGGAAAGCTCCACCCACGCATGAAACGGCTCTTCGAATGGGCGATTTTTCAGCTGGTAAAGGACGGTGACGTGCTCTCGTGGGACGGGCCCGCCCGCCCCTGTGTCGACGGCAGCGATTCGCAGCCGGTCTCAGATACGGGCGGCCTCTGGAAATCGAACAGCTCCCACTCAAGCGTCGGTGGAAATAGCACCGTAATGTCGTCTGCGAGTGTCGCAGAGGACGACGAGGACGAGGGGGAGCTGTCGGATCCGCGGGCTGACGAGGAGGCGTTCATCCCGGTGACGCAGGCGTTTCTGGCCACGACGGTCGAGAAGGCCATCGAGACGCTGGTGGCGCGTGCCACGGCGCGCGCCGAGGCAAACAAAGGCGTGAATCGGCCCCGCGTCCGTGCGCCGGCGGCTGGGCCGACGGTGCACGAGATTGTATCGTTCCTCAAGAACGACGACATGTGGCGGAATCTGGCGGATTACACAGTGAAGGAGGCGCTCACCCGCCTCCAGGACGAGGACCGCGCGTGGATGATAGGAGAGGACCGATGGGAGCTGAGCCTTTAATTTAATCAAGTATACTAACACCCCATGTATCCTATATGTATTGTGCGTCTTTTTCTTGCTGAAATCTTCAGCTCATGTATTCGACGAAGAAGAAATGGATCTTGGCTCCGGCAAATGCCAATTGCGAAGTGAGTCACTACAACCCCTGAGTCAATTTCGACTCAGTTCTTACTCTTACTTGCAAAATCCCACTCGCGAACTATGGAAGCACCGACGGTAAGCAAACGTAGACGCAGTGAAACCGTTTGGAGCCTTATTACTAACTAGCAGTCGTTCGAGGAGCTACTGGATACTCTCAGGTATCTCGAATTTTTGGCTGCGTCATGTCTCGTCGCTGTGCCCACATTTTAAGCATCACGACCTCTGCACGAGTCATCTGGCACCAACTCCTTGAAGCCCCGTCCGAAATCTGGGCGCTCGTGGCCGGGTTAATCGACCGCCAGTCGATCGGACGCCTCTGACGTCTCCCTTCGACCCCGAATTATTGGCACTCACGTTCAACTGCCTGGTACTGACGTTCCCTAACACCGGGATATCCATGTTTTTGCATCGTGGCACTTCAAGGACTGGAGTACTTATACATCCGAGAATGCCGATACGTGGAGTGCGAGGCCTGGTACGACCGTGGTATTTCACAGCACAGGCCAACCTGACACTCCGATTTTTGTCCAAAGTCCATGTTTTTGTTCGGGGCGATCGGACGAGCAACAACGATCCAGAGGATGAGGTGTGGTGATTTTATTTACTGGGGGATTATGCATTCTGCGTGAATTGCCAGAGCAGACAGGCAAAGCTTGTCCTTCTAGTGCCGATTCAATCTTAACCATCAATTTAACGAGGAGTCTTGTAGACGAATATATTGTTGTTCCCCTTTCTTGACATTGAATAAGAGAAGAGAAAAATATCACAAACCCTAAGAATGCGTATTATGTCTTCCATGAGTGCTGAAAGACTCGTTCGGGGGACTGAGCGCTGAGGTTCCATTTCGATTTTCCCAAGCATCTCTCTGATTTAAATTTCTATTGTAAATCCACGAAGAAATCAGGCCCGACCGGAAGATTGTCGCGCTTGCCGGTGGGGATAAAATCGGTGAATTATTAATGGCGAGTCGGATGCAGCCCGAGGCTGAAGCCTGAGATTCGACGGATCTGGAACTGGATCACAATTCGGCAATTCCCGAGCGCATCATGTCACGTTGCTGTCACTACGAACAAAAACAATCCGGTCTTGCTCCGGTCCTCCCATCTCACTGGGATTGAATGCATCGCAGCCTCGGCATCGTAGAGATTGTCGAGCTTATTTGTGCGCACTTGCAGGGCGGATATCTCACCGACGATGCTCGCAAGGATTGCGCTGCTCTTGCGAGAACATCCAAGCACTTCCACGGTCCCGCTCTCGATATCTTGTGGAGCAAGCAGGACACGCTCGTGAACGTACTCAAATGCCTTCCATCGAATCTATGGGAGGAAGAAACTGTGAGCCCGCGTTCTTGGGCTACCCCCCAGTTTGTGAGTCGTCCAACGTTGCCTCGAGCGTGTTTTGAATCATGGGCAATCCGCCCCTAGCGACTGATTGGTACAGTCAACCCAGCGGATTGGGAAAGACCATTGGCATATGCTCATCGCATTCGAGAATTAACCTTGGGGTCACGGCATGCGGACGCTTTACCCGGCGCAAAGATGCTCGACGTAATCAGCTCCAGCCTTCCCCGACAATGGCTGTGCCCTAATCTTCGGACTATATTGTGGGAACCGGGAATAGACGATTCCTTGTTCCCCTACATCCGCCTTTTTCTTTGCCCAAATATCACGACCGCCTACATCTCACTCCGCACTCCATCCACCTCGAACATAGCCCTCCTGCCAGCTCTCGCACTTCGGTATCCAGAGCTTAAATGCCTCTTTATCCAGGGCAGTTGGGAGTCTGAGCTACTTCGTCGCACGTCATCGAAGATTGTAATGGATCTGGACCGGATCGAAACCCTTTCTCTCGATGCCCTAGACCGAGGAGCCCTCGAACATCTTTCGCGACTTCCTGCGCTGAGATCCCTAGAGCTTCGCATACCAGAATTAAAAGACTTGGGCCCGCCATCTCCTTCTCGCGATACGAGCCCTCCATACCATCCATTTCCCTCTCTCCGTAATATCGAATTCTTCGCCACGACAATCGAGTTCACCATGGAATTCCTTAATCTATTGTCGGATTGTCATCTCGAGAGCTTGAATATGGGCACCAATGTCTTGGCGACAACCACCACCACGAGCCAATTCTACATCGCCCTGGCTAATCGCCTGTCGCACACCGCACTAGACCGGCTCTGGGTGAGCAACGTGGACGACGGGAGCACCATAACGCAGGCACCGCCGCCGGGTACAATGGCGAATTATGTGATTAGCGGCCATACACTTGCCCCACTCTTCTGTTTTTGCAATCTCACTTTTGTTGTTCTCCAACCGCCTGTCGGATTCGACATTGACGACGCCACCGCATGGGATATAGCGCGCGCCTGGCCCAAAATTAATTTCCTCCGATTGGAAGCGGCTACAGAGCTGCACCATCCACCCAGCATGACCCTTCACGGGCTGCGCGCTTTCGCGACGCACTGCATACACTTGTCAACCCTCCGAATCACCGTCGACGCCTCCACTGTCCCGCCGTTCGACAATTCTCCAGAGACGAGGATCTCCCAACACCGACTTGAGGAGCTCATCTTCGCCGCATCCCCAATTTCTGACCCGCCCGCTGTCGCTCGATTCTTGTCTGGGCTATTTCCAGCTCTCACGATAATTGATACCCAGAGCGACTGGCGCTGGGATGAGCCTCCAGACGAGGACGACGACGAAGAGAGGGTTGAGGCGCGAGCTCGTCACGCTCGATGGATGCAGGTCCTGGTCTTGGTTCCGATGATTGCTGCAATCCGCCGAGAAGAACGCACATGGGCGCGAAACTCTGCGGAATGATGTATTTTTACCCCGAGCGCCAATGAGTATGCTTTACAAAGGGCCTTGTGACTTGTCTGTGAGGCTGATTTCCCTTCTTTCCGCAGACCGTCAACTGCAGTAGCGCTTCCGCATTCCGCAGAATATCTACACACCTTTCCTTGCTTGTCATACGTAATTCTAACTCCGTCCGAGGTGCCGTTCTGCGACTGTAACATGGGGGAAATGAGGTGCCGCCAGAGGAGTGGGCACACATATAGCGTGTTCCCGCTGCGTCAAATCGCCTCTTTCAAAACTTGATAACGATTCAACCAAACGCGGAGTGCTCAGCCAATTACGTCCATCCCCGGCACATGGAGGACTCGTGCATTTACGGCGTCTCGTTCAAGGGAGGATTTAGCGCTGTGGCGGTCCCTGAACGGGAGGCATGTGCTCTCCCCGAACAAGCAACTCCCTGGATTCGGGCTGGATTTACTGTTGGCCATGCACGCGAGGCGAGGTGGGTATGCATCTCGGATTGATCATGATCGGGACAGGGACGGGAGCGGCCCGTCTCGTGAAGGTTGTCTTCCCGTGGCGAGTCCCGCTGATTCGCTCGCAGTCACCTGTATGTCGGAGGAATCCTCACTATCACCCGTGGCGTGGAATGACGAGGACCGACTGCGACTGTGGGTCCAGCTGCAACAGCCGGGCTGATGTTGAGTCCGACGGAGTCTCTCTGGCAGGGTAGATTTGGCACAGCATTGAAGGAACATCTCCGGTGAGAAAAAAAAATCTGCTTGTTTCCGGCGACTTGAAGTCCGATGTACGGCCATGGCGATATCAGTCCGACTACAACAACTGGTCACATGACCGCGATGATTACACTCAACTTGGACGCGATATGAGCTATCGACGAGGAAGTTTCGCGTTTCTTTCTCTCCGGCGTATCTAACATAGAAATTTGTCGCTAAGTCCTTCCCAGTGTATTTTTTTCCGCCTCACCTTTCCTCTGAATATTATTGCTGACCAGCGTCTTTTTTTTTCTTTCAGGAAGATGGGTGCGTGAAAGAACCGATCTTGATTGCACCCACACACTCAACCCGATGACCTTTTCTCCATTCTTATCAAAGACGCCACACAGTGAGTGACATATTACGGGTATACCCGCCGGCCCTGACTTTGCTATTCCAGGCATTTCCTTTGAGGCCATCCCAGCTTTTTAGCACAAACCTCGAGGCTTCTTGCATACTTGTCAGACAAGCGTATATTTGGGCCTAAACCAAACCTATCGGGTTGAACCGTTTGATGTGCATTTTTTAGCGAGAAGGCTGTGCGCCACGTGTCTAGGTCCTTTTGTGTGTGCCCCACAGTGTGACAATGGTCTTTCGCTGGCCTTGTCGCCCTGCTTGAGCCTTCTACGCTCACGTTCAAACGTCCATCCACGCCCAGCCTACACGCCAGGGCCCGACGGTCCCATCAGCAGTGACTCAACGACGTCGACACAATTGTTGGAATCACACGCGCTAAACACGAGGCACTGCGCTCGGGATTATATCTTCGGTTTGGTCGGGAAGAAAACAAGTAACAAGACGTTCCCTCGGAGACCACTTGTACCGTCAAGGCTACATAAAGCGGTCCATGCTTGCGCTCTCTCAGCTGCCGACCGCACCTTACCATGTCCGTTCTTTCCCCGCAGTGGCCTGCGCAGCCCCCATATTGGAACGGTCATTCCGCAGCTTCGTTTAGCGCCTTAGCGGCGCCTGTAATACCCCCTCTGCATCCATATGACTCGCCGTTCCCGTCCCCCACCCATGGCCACTCAGCGTTCAGTGCGCTGGCAGCGTCGCCACCCCGCGGCTCGACACATCCACGCAGGACGCCACATCAATCGCCCGTGCCTGGGCCATCCGCTTTCGGCGGGGTCCCCCCTCGAAACGCCCGCTCTCTCGACCGCGATGGTCTCGTCCAAATCCTCACCTTTCTCTCGACTCTGCTGCCCGCGCACTTCGGGAACGGCCAGCAGATCCGCCTGGTCATACACGGCGGCGCGGTCATGCTGCTGAATGCGGACCTCGCCCAGCTGGCAGCAGAGACCGCGGCTATCGACGGGCGCGCAAAGCAGCGCACGACTACCCGCGACATTGACTACATCGCGCGCTCATTCTCGTCTGAATGGGCACAGCGGTACGGCGTCTACGACGCCAATGATCGGCTAAAGCAGTGCGTGTTTGAGACTGCCATGCAGTTCGGACTCGGCGCGGACTGGATGAACAGCGACGCGGATGTAGCACTGCCGATGGCGACTGAGTGCGTACTAGTCATACCTGGTCGCAACCCCCGAACAGAAAGCTGACCCGTTTGCTTGTAGCCCGACCACTGGTGCCGCGTATGATCCGATACACGCAGCGTCGATCCAGACGGCCGACTCCCTCACGGTCTACACTTCCCCCAACGGCCTGCTGAAACTAGGTTCGTGGTCTCCTTTCGTTTCGTGTAGTCGCTAATCGGGGAACACGTAGTGAGCGTCACCCCCTTTTGGACGGTCGCGCTCAAGATGGTGCGGTATAACCCCGTCGACCGCGAGGATATCTGCATCCTCCTACGCAGCGGGACACAGATGAGGCAGATGCACTGGACGCCCGCGCGCTTGGAGGTATGGCTCCTCGGAGCATGCTGGGCGATGGGCTACACTGGCTATGACCACGAACGGATCAAGGAGATGCGGCGGCGCATGATCGAGGTCGTAGCGGAAGTAAATCGCTGGGACCCAGATGCTGTCGCAGATGACGGCCGCGGTGGGTTCATCCCACTGCGGCCTGGGTATCCGCCGGGGTACGAACAGGGATACGGGTACCCGCAGCAGGCGGCCCCGGTGTACAGCTATCCGGGTGGCGACCCGTACTTCTCACCGCCCTTCCGCTCCCCGCAGCATTCGCCCCGACCGAACACATACCCACGCTCGGGGCCGCCGTCACCCTTCTATCTTGGTCCCGCGCCCACGCCCCCGCCCCCCCCGCCGCCCAAGAAGAAGAAGAAGACGAAGAAAAGGGCTGCGACGACCGCCGTCGTGACGTGGCCCAGCCAGTGGACGTCTGCCTCACCTGCGCCCTTCCAGCAGCAGGAGCGCTGGGACCCCGAGAGCCCGGAGCGCTGGAACGCGGACGTCGCAAAGGAGAAAAAGCACGGGCGCATGACTAGCTGGATCCCGTTCCTCAAGAGCAGCAAGTCGCAGCCCGCGCTCACGACCTCGAAGCACTCAAAGCGGCGGCGGCAGTATGACGCCGACGACTACAGCGACGACAGCTACAGCGACAGCGACTCGGACGACGAGGACCTGCGCGACCGGCAGCTCAAGTGGCAGGGGATGGGCGCAGCGACGGGGATGGGGATGGGGATGGGCGGCGGCGGCGGCGGCGGTGCCTTCCAGCACAATGTCGCGGACTTCATGTCCAGCGGGATGACCCCGCTCACTGTGCCGCGGGCTATCCCCGGCCCCGGGCACGTCTTACCTGGCTGGAACGTCCCCGGCGCGCAGTCGCAGTCACAGTCGCCGCAGCCCGGGCTGTACCCCGGTCCGTATGGGCGATCGCAGCCTTGGCAGTACGCGGCCCCACACGAGCGGCAACGCTCTCCCCCAGGCGCGGACGTGAACCAGGTCGCCGCGGGCATGAACGCACTGGGCCTCTACGGCGTGTAACCGGCCGCGTTTCTTGCATGCGTGTGGACCTCAATCAATCTATCTATCTTTGGTTCCGTTAATATTGTTACATCACACAAGCACCCACCCTATCTATCATTTGTACACCTACTCACCACCCCGCACTTGCTATTCTGTTCTTGTACTGTACATTGCCGCCACGTGGGGGTACTATGACTACCCGTCTCTTGTATATCCTGGATCTTCTACATGTAGCATTGTAATTAGCATTCGTAGCCAGGCATCGTTGTATTGCACGCCAAACTAGACATTTCTTCTACTCGTCGTCGTTTGTTCTTGCAATCCTGGGTATGCCAGAAATTATTGTGCTGTACGGGAAGGAGAAATCTCATCGTTGGGTGGGTATGTCAATAGAAATCTCATAATGTAAAAGCCGTCATGTTAATATACACATCGTACATCCCACTCGTAAGTATATACCCGCCTCTAAATCATGTCGTCGTCCCCCATCTTCGGCAGGCTGATGTTGGAGCTCTCCTTTGCTGTGCGCGACATCTCAAGGTCGGTGCTCCGCGTGTCGCGGGTGTCGTGGGTGTCGCGGGTGTCGTGGGTGTCGCGGGTGTCGTGGGTGTCGCGGGTGTCGCGAGTGCCGAACGTCGTACCGAACGTCGTCCCGGTGCGCTCCGACCTCTTGTTGCGCGCCCCCATCCCGACGAAGCGGAGCGACGAGCCCCTTGCGGTGGTCGGCTCGTACGACGCGCCCAGGCCCACGCGCACGATGATCAGCGTTGGCGATATACCCTACACGCAGGTGAGCACACACGAAAAGGAATGAATGCACGGGGCGACGCACATAGATCTGCGTCGCGACGGGCTCGACGACGGCCTGCGCCGGGTGCGCGATGGCGAAGAGGACGACGAAGACGAACTGTGCGGCAAGGAAGAGGAGCCCCGACTCGACGATGATGCCGATCGCGCGCTGGATCGTGCTGTCCGAGTGCGAGACGCCCTGGATGCGATTTTGGCGCGAGATTTGCCAGATGCGGCCGACGATGAGGGCGGAGACGATGAAGTTCAGACAGAGGGAAAGGGAGAAGCCGGCGGTCCCTACGAAGGGAGGTTATTTTCGTTGCGCGCAGGCACGTGAGGCCGAAGTACATACCTACGGGGACGATGGCGGCGGGGGCTATCGGGGCAGTGGGGTTGATGCTAAGGACCAGACCGATGAGCCCGACGCCACACGCTGCACGGAGGGAATCAACGGCCAGTATCGCGTATAACGGTTCTGAACTCACCGACGGTTGCGAGCGACATGAGGAGTGGGAGGATGACGATCCAAATGGACTTTCCCCAGACCAAATAGCAGCGGTATATCTACAATTCGGGGCGGTTTGCAATAGAAAAATATCCGAGGTCGCATTGCGTACCAGGATTAACTGACTGCACCAGTCCGTTATGCTGAAAAGCATGTCGGCGCCTGTGCGAAAAACATGTTAGTCCTTCACAATAGGGCAATACGAGGACACACACCCGCCAAAAGATGGGTCTCTTCCGATATGTGAGGACGTGGGTGTACCATCTGTAATGTTGGGTGAGATCATTGGTAAAAATACAAAAAAAAAAAAAAGCGCTCACCAGCCCATTATAGACGTTGTTAAAGTTCAGCCCAAAGTGCGTGGTACACAGGCTGAACATGAAGCACGTAACCGCGAACATAGGGACCCTCGATGCGTTGTTCGTAGGCTTCCGCTGCAGCAGGACCACGACTGAAATCGAGAACAAAATCAAGTATATTCCTGGGACATTTCCATCAGCGTCATCGGCGTTTTTTGAGGCTCGCGGGGCTACCATAGAAGATCGCCTCCAACGCAAAGCCTAAAAATGTCGCCTGGTCGTTGTTAATAGTGTTGTCAAACGAGGAGGGCATCGGCCGTGACAGAGGGATTAATGCAGGGAGGCGATTTCCGGTTGCATGCCCAGCTGGCCGACCGCTTATCTGGTGGACCACTGGAGATGATCTGAATGATCAGATCAGTCCATGTCAAAAGCCGTGTGAACACCGCCGGGAGATATCGACGCCATATAGTGCGTCAATCGGACGACGGCGGGGCCTGGCGGGGCTCCCTGGGCATCGGCGACCAAGCCTTCAATTGGCTTTAACTTTTGAGCCTGCTCATGCGGGGAGGATCGAGGGATCTCCAGCACTTAAAATTTTAATCATACGTTTTCATGCGAGCTACCCGATCCCTGGAGCCACGGAACTTTCACGGCCACCGTTGTCTTCCGGAAGCCAAGTAGCGTGGAGAAAGATTGGTTGCGCTAGGTCGCGCTCCACACAACGCCCGCGGAAGAAAAAAGGAAGACCACAAAAGGAAATACGGGGAATCACGTGTCAGACAGTTCAACCGTTAATTAAACCCTTCACGCCAGTTCACGCCAAGGCAAGGCACCTTAGGCACCGGCAGATCCTCGTACACAGAGCCTAATAGACATTCCCCGGGGTGCGCACATTTTTCTTTGACGTGCGATACCCTTCTGTTGAACTCTTCAGAAATCTCTCTGCCCAGCCTGCTTAGCTTTGCCTCGTGGCGATTGATCGCAAATCCAAAGCCGGCTGGCCGCCGTCCGGGTGAGAGAGATGTGGGCACGGAGATCTAAGAGCCCGATCCACAAAACCCAATTCAGATTATACAGCCCGCCCAAATTATTATATAGAACGCAAGCAATCAAATTTGGTCATTGACTTGTAGGGCAGATTACCCTTCTGCTCCCCGATGAGCCAATTTTCTTCGGAAGAAAAACAGGACGTACACAAGTTCAGCCCAACATATGGATCCGGCCGTGGAAGCGCCGAGACATCCACACCGGCGATGGGAAAGCGGATGCTAGATATATTCCGGGTCGCGATAATTGTCGCGAGCGCGATCAGCACGTTGGCCGCAGCGATGCACACCACCACCCTCCCCGCCCACTGCTCAGAGCGCTTGGGGGCGCTCTCGCTGCTCTGGGCCAACAACTCCGAGTCGGAGAGCTTCTCGTCTTGGGCGACGGGCTGATATGCGGACGACCAGAAGGACTGCATGCTTGATTGTGGGCGTTCGCAGGGCTGGAAATACGGCGCCCGTCCCTTAGCACTTCCCTTATATGCTGTGGCTCGCAAAGATCCGAAAGAGCCAACGGCATTATAGCTGTGTCTAGAATGGAAGCCGACGCGTGTCATTCTGATTCGAGGTTACCGTGACAGCTCAATGATTTGCTGAGATGTGGAGCATTGGGCGTGGAAATATATTATTTCACTCGAAAGCTGTATACGAGGCGATACGGGTGGTGCAGTAAATAATACAGGGGTTTTAGCCCCCACAGTAGGAATCGAGAAAGTATCGCCAGACAAATCATCCATTGTAGCCTTGACTTTTTGTCAGTCGAAATGGAGAGCATCATGCAATACAAACGTACTCTTCGCCGTTTGATTACTCGACTCTGGTGGGGTCGGCCCATTGAACGCGACGTCTTGCCAAAAGGCATGGTTGCTGTCGACGTACTCCCGGACCTGCTCCCAGTCTCGACACCGGCGCGTGACGCCCGTCTGGTTCGCGGCGCCCACCGGCATCAGCGTCGTGTCCGCCTTGCACAATAGGCTCTGCCGCAGGACATCAAAGCAATGATTGACATGTGCAAACGCCGCCGCGCGCGCCTTCTCGGTTTTGAACAGTCCATCGCGTGCCGCGACGTACGAAAAGCGGACGCCGTTGACACAGTGCAGCTGGTGGTACATCGCCAGCGCAAATGGTGTGCCTCCGGACCCAAGTCGGATGAAGCCTCGTTGTGGCGCAACGATAGACGCCCATTTTTCGTCGTCGTCCAAAGGATACTGGCTGTCTGGCGCTTCGAAGGTCAAGGCGGCGCGTCGAAAGTAGCCCGGAAGCTCGCGAGGCTCGTACGAATATTCTGCTATATATCAGCTTCACTCCCTGGCTTGCACGTAGTCCACCGACCTGAATTGTGTCTCTTATAGCCCGTGAATCCGTGGGACACCTCCAGAACTCGACGGAAAAGCCCGACGTTCAGTAGCGTCGATATAGCCGTCAAGGCCACGAGTATAGGCATGAGCATGGACCGTGAGGGAGCCATTTGGGAGGGAGGGAAAGAAACTGCGAATAAGCACACCCCAGCACAGGCGGTGCTTCAAGTTGTTCCGTTTTTGATAAAGATCCATCATTTTAGATCCTTCCCCAGACTGTTAAATTTTGGCGGTTCTTGATGCGCCGTTTGGGGACTGCCAACGTCTCGGGTCGGGTGCCCAACAGATAACGTCTCGGAATTACGCAAAAGCTGTTCCAGGCTGTTCCAGAGCTGTGCCGCAAGTCAGCAGGAACCGAGGATGACGGGGCAGAGACATTCAGAAGCAAATCAGACACACACGTGATTTCACGATCGATGCCACGTTTTGTTGAACCCTTTCGCCACCAACTGAGGGCTTGCCGTCGTTCGGATATCGATGTCTATCGATGCCCTGGGGCTGTGTGGAAGACGAAAATTGGATGCGTGTCGGCGGCATCAGCTGCGATATCGACTCATCTTGTCTCATCTCCGCTCGGCTGCGGCTTCTCAATTAACCCACATCAGATGACCGACGATAATGATATATCAACGGCTACAAGTGGTGACTCCCGATTTTACACGCCCCGTTTCTCACCTGTACGCTATCCAAGCTGTGCAGCCCGTCATGACGCCAGACTGACTAGGGCATTTAGAACATTTGACTCGATGAGATACAGTACTACGGGTTTCACGGAGGATCAGCTCGCCGTTCTGGCTGTGGCGGAGAAGTTTCTGTTGGGGATTGGGACGCGCGACAAAAAATTGATGCTCGACCAAATCCTCCCATCGGGTGGAGCGACGCTTCTGCGGAATGGAAGTCCCATATTCACCACGCTCGCCGGTGTCGTCGAGCGCATCCCATTCGATCACCCCTTGGAAATCTCGGAAATCATCTCTGGGCAGCCTACTATCTTAGTGGATCGCGACATTGCGATGGCGTGGACGCCCTACGAGTTTCTCATCGATAACGTCATCGACCACGTTGGTACGGATATCTGGAGCTTTGTGAAACAGGACGGGAAATGGCTGGTCAGCGGGGTCGCGGACAATAGTCGCAAGCCGGCCGAGTAAATGTGAGCTGCCTCTCCCATATCTGGGCACATTTACTCAAGGCTTCCCAGGCGTTGCATAAATCTGTACAGAATAGACTTCGTATTGAGTGTTGATGTTCAGCGGATTGGACGATAATGAATTGCCAAAAACCAACTTCCTTGTTCCTACGAGATGATCAATTCCATCGAGATTGTTGGATTCCAAGTACATTTATTTTTAGCTATCTCCCCACGTCGCCTGATTCCTTTCCACAAAATTTCGAACCTGGGTCCAATCGCGACATTTGTGCTCCACGAACTCACCCGAGGCGACCGCGCCAGTCACCGGGCACTCTCCATCCTTGCAAATGATGTGCGTAGGCTCCAGGGTGATGTCGGCTGTGCACAATATCGCTTGCCGGATTTGTCCCAAACACGCCTCCGCCGCCTCCGACCGGATGCGTGCACCAGCCCGCATTTTGACGTAGGCTTCCCGGACTGTGTCGAGGCATTGAAGGTCCGTGTACATCGCGACGTCGAACTCCTGCTGCTCCGCGCCTAGTCTGACTCGTCCATGGTTGGGAGGGATCAGCGTGGCCCATTCGGTGTCGTTTGCGATGTTGTAGTGCTTGGCGAACAGAAACTCCAGCGTCGCGCTACCCACAGAAAAAGGCAGTTCGGATGGAAGTGGCCGTTCGTTGAACGAGACTGGTGTACAAATCAGAGATGAGCTTCAACAACGAAAAAATGTCGTCTTCACCGTATGCGCGAGATACATGCTGGAGACGGAATAGAGTGACTACATTCAGTGTTGCACTTATGAAGAGAAGGAGGCCGACAGTGAGGAAAAGAGTAGGCATGCTGCGGGCGCAGCGAAGCTGATCAGCATAGGTATAAAGGTCCCTCCATAAGCGAGGAATGATTGATTTTTGCCGCTTTAGGACGAGATCCGGAGCACCGGTAATTCTATCAGATAGATTTAAAATAACGGAGGCTGTTCGGGTCCACCTGTGCAATACAAATGAAGCCCATCTCTGTGAATCTGCTGTGGGTACTGAGCGCCGTTCCGTCAGATGGCGACAGCATTACAGCCCGAGATCAATTGCACAATGGCTCTTCTTTCGCCCCTCTGATACCCGTGTTCTGGGCGCCACTGCGATAGGAAGGCGGTTCCCTGCGGTTCCAAAGATGACTAGCTGATGGCGCCGCATATATAATGGAACGAATGGTGCGGTGGACTGCAAGATCCCCTCCCTAAAGATGGTCCAAATCACCTCTCTGTTGTTTGCTGCATGCCTTCTCGCGTCGACGAGCGCCATTCCTACTGGTTAGTAACGTCCACTGTCATCGTGCGTACCAACATCTGATTGTCTCGCGCGTCGATAGGGCAGCCCGCCGGTCGTTCGCCATTAAATCGAGTGGGGACCGTGCAAATTCTTCGTAAGCGGCCATTCCATGAATATATCTAAGTACCTTCGAGCTGACACTGGGATCTGGAAGCGCGCGAATTCGCCATCACCAACCCTGAGCCAACCAAGGCGGATCTTGAAACGCGCGAATTTGCCAAATCTAACCCTGAGCCGACTAAAGCGGATCTCGAAGCGCGCGAATTTGCCAAATCCGACCCTGAGCCAACCAAGGCGGATTTAGAAGAGCGCAAATTTGCAATGACTGAAGCCGAGCCGACCAAGGCAGATCTCGAGGCGCGAGAGTTTGCCATCACCGACCCCGAGCCAACCAAGGCAGATTTGGAAGCGCGTGCATTTGCGATGACTGACTCCGAGCCGACCAAGGCGGATCTTGAGGCGAGGGATTTTGCGATGATAGAGTCTGAGCCAGGTGTGAGACCTTTGTAGTCTTGCTTGCGTCGTACGGGTTGTAACATTAATAATATTTAAACATCGACTGGTTGTACGAAGAAGTGAAGTGCACGAATGAGATTCCATGAATCGAGCGCATCAAGATGCGTTCCCTGTTCAACTGCGTTAGTGGTTGCCAGGTTGTTTTCACCTCCGGTTCAGGTCTACAGAGTTGGCTACTCGCGGCTGCAGTTGCTTCGAGGGTACATAGTTGCGGGGCCACAAAATCTCCTGTCCAAGAAATTGCAAAAAAAAAAAACCTACGCGACGCGGACAAGAAATTATTCGTCAGCCATTAACGCTCTTCTCGGCGGACGGCAGGGATCATCGGGATCAGTGCCTGGACTCATTTCCATAAAATATAGCGAGCGAGTGCCGCGGCCGTCTCGTCGTCATCCTCGAATGCCGCTTGGGCCTCATCAACGCCATTCGCGCACGGTGGAGATGAACTTAAGCTCCGGGAACAGAGCGGAGACGAATCGGGCGACGTTAGGTGCGTCAGAAATGGGGGAAGCGGCGAGTCGGCGGCACGGAGAATGCCAAGCCTGAGTTGAAAGATCTTATTGAGGGAATTGTCGAAAGCTGGGACCGTGGAAGCGTCGACGCTGATACCGAACTATAAACTGACGTGGCTGCCATAATTCCGGCGTCACCGTTTCTTCCCAGAGACCTTGTGGAAGACATTTGAGTGCGCTCGTGAGCGTGCCTTGTTCCTTCCACAAGATATCCGGCGCGGGACCCTGGAAGTCCCTGCATGTTCTCGCACTTGAAGGGCGGCAAAATCCTGCTCTCTAGCCGGCGTAAGATGATCGCCCTCTAAATACGTGCAAATCAACTCGACGCTTTCTAGAATGCTGACAGTGATATGGCACGTGGGCAGTGGAGCAAGAGTTTCTCCACGTGCCACGCGCCGCTAGTACGCACATGACTACTCCGGGAAGTCCCGGACGCCAGACTCATGAATGATGTTGAACTTTAATTTATTTGCACGCGAGGCAGTGAAACTTCTGGGAGACGTTTACAATAATATACGCCACGAGTCGAAATGTATTCGAAATCCTGTAGCGGAAAATCTGCCGGGAAAGCAGACCATCTTCAAATTTCAACCACGACATTCTACTCGCAGCTCATTAAGAAATAGTGACACAGACCATTGTATTGGCATTAACTATGTAGTTTAGCGCGAGATATATGAACCCTTCCGCGGGTCGCCGCCCCGTGGCTCCTTTCAATCCGCCACATAACTTGGGGGCAACTCATGATCAGAGCCAACTGCTCGCCCCGCCTCCAACGGCAACCCGCTATCGGTATGAACCAACGAGTCCCCAGCGCTATAACCTTCCTGATACCTCCGCACGACGCGCATCTGCTCCCCCTTCATCGTCGAAATCGACCGCCCGATGGAGGCGGTCTCCGAAGCCGCCGCGCTGCTTCCCTCGCTGCGTTGCTCCAGAAAGCTCCGGAACGGTGCGGTACTGCGCTTACTCGAGGCCAAAGGCATCCATTTCTTTCATCCATCGAGGCCGTCTGCAATATAACAGGCCTGCTGAGAACGTGAGGACTGCCGCGACACCTGCAACAGTGCCGCTCGCAATAGCCCCGATCGGGGGCTTCGTTTTTTGCGCTCGCGCCGGTAGACGATGGAGGTGCGCTGGAACTTGGTATCGGAACATTCGAGTTCGAGGTGGGATTAGCAGGCGTTGGCGTTACACTGGAAGTTGATATCGGGCATTCGAGCTCGATGTGGGATCGGGTTCACCCGACCTTCATATTGCTGTTTAGGTATGCCATATAGACTACTGGTGAACGTACCTGTAAACGGCGTAATCAAACATAACCTGGGTGGTCAGCGTCGCCATTTGAAATGGCGGTCCATTTGGAATCGAAGTGTTCGAGTATGCGAGTCTGAGGTCATTATATTCCGCACTGGATAGCGCAGAGTCCTGAATGTACCGATTGCCAACCTGGACATCATCCAAGAAGCCGCCACACCGCATTACCGGATCCGAAGTGGCGCCGCGGAGCGGAGTTGTAAAGTATATGTAGACACCGTTTCCTGAGGAAATGAGGTCGATTCGAAATGGGGGCTGTTAATGGAGTGCGTGGGATGAGAGCATACGGGTCGATCTCGATCGTGGGCTGGGGCAGACTAATATATTTTCGCGCGGACTACTTACCGTATCTGGTGGACCGTTAATCAACTTGGAATAGGTTTACCTCTTGATTTGTCGTGGCGGTTCGATTCAAGTCTATTACAGCCGTTGACGGTACCGAAGGCGTGAACGGAAAACTTCCTGTTTTGGGATGTTTTTGATTCTCGGGAAAGAATTGTCCGTATTTCAGTCAGAT
>JARGYA010001101.1:0-23253 GCA_029204335.1 Mycena vulgaris
GCTATTTGTCCACGAGAGCACCTGGATTCGCAGAGCCGTCGTTCGTGGAGGTCAGAGAGAAGAATGTCGAGAGATCCCGGATATGTACGCGGGTCCGAATCCCGAGCGACGTGGCGGTGCCGTCGTTTGCTCCTTGCCTCAAACCACTGGCGCTGTTGGCGTGCTTTGGCTGGCAAGCTTAAGTTCTCGACGAACTTGTGGCTGCTTGAGTCCTACCTGGCGCCGAAATACAGGCTCATTCTGATCCTATCAGTCCTCCGCACATGAGGATACTCTTCTAACTAGGGGGCCTCATTTTGTGCACGTATGCATCTTGGCCATGGGCGATCTCTCGTCTATTACCCTTTGCAATCAATATCTTTTGGAGTTTACCAAGGTGCCTGCCCCCCAGTCTGGTGGCTGCAAGCATTTCCGAGTCGAGAAATACGTTCTACTGCAGCCAAACACCCGACCCGGAGATTACCTTTTCCCTTGGAGTAAACCGTTAAAGGCTGGCTTCAGGATTCATGCATTGACTCGGAGCTCTCCTCACCTTGCTCTAACGAAAGGCCTCGGAGCGCTTGGGTATCCAGCATTAGCGACTCGAACCTCCGCGCCAAACATCTAAGGCTCCAACCGTTTTTGTTTTCAAACGTTTGTAGACGTTTGTAAACGGATTAATAATCCTTTTAGTTTACGGGCCTTATTAAACGTTTTGCAAACAGTTTACAAACTATTTAAACGGTAATATTTGCAATTTTTTTCAACTGACTATGTACATTGATCCACTGTTCAGTTTCACTCAGAAACTATGTACCTATATGCCTGGGAATTCAATTGGAACACAAATCCAAGCTGGTTCTGTGCCGCACATGGCCTCACGCTCGGTTCGATAGCAACTCCGGTCATCTCTGACTTCGGTTTCCCAAAGGCAGTACATCTACATTGGGAGAGCCCGCTGATCTGTGCAGGCCAACATGCTGCTGAACTTATGCGTGGAATTCACGAACGGTGAGGGACCCCCAGTTTCTTCATTGAAGTCAGAACTGCGGTCTTCCACACCCAATAAATATATCTTGTCAAATATTTGTTTTTTAAACGGTTTACAAACGTTTGTAAACGTTTTGGATTTTTTAACCGTTTAGTTTACGGGCCTTCGTAAACGAAAACTAAAAGGTTGGAGCCTTACAAACATCATTCTTTCCTTCCAAACCCCGCCAGATTCGAAACCCAATCCATCCCATGGATACCGCCGCACACCCCTCGCCATGCACAATCATGCCGTCCCGAAGATCTATCTTTTCTCGTCCTCGTATCCGGCGCAAATACTTGTCCGGGCCCAGCCCGCCGTTCAAGGCATCTGTCTATCTCTCGCGCTCTCCTCTCCCCGCCAGCGTGCAATCTGCCTGTCCATCCACCGCCCGCCATCCAACACCGCTCGCGCAGCCCATCATGCATCATCTCCCACTCCCAAAATACAGCATCCAGCATCCAGCATTCACCCCGTCCATCCATCCGCATCTCCTCTCCTCTCCATGTGCTCTCTCGAGCTCCACGATACCCAGGCTCGCCCCTGTCCCGCCTCATCATTACGTCCATCCACCCGTCACTCGACAAGGAACATGCATGCACACCAAAATCTATTCATGCGATCATTACTTATATATGTACCTATCAGGCTATCAGCCATCGTCTATATGCCGCCCATCGCGCCTCCGGCGACTGAGCAAGCCTTCTGATCCGTCGTATCCTCCCATCCCCGTGCCGTCCCTCCTCCATATGTAGTGCCAAAAAATCAAAGATCAAACGAAACGAAACGGACGGAGGGGGGGGAATAAGGAACAGTGCGACGTGTTATGCGTGTTCTGTGTTGTATGTATGAAGGGAAGGGAGGTAGATATTAAGTGTGCGTATGTAGCGTGCGGAAAATAAAAAAGCCAACGAATACGATATCAATATGGGAACGCAAACGAAATGGAATGGAAATAAAAGAACGCGAGCGAGTCCAAGACATAAAAAGCGGGATGATCGAAGGGAACGGAGGGAGTAATTTTGCGTATCGTTTTGCGTGTCTTGTGCGGGTCCCGGAGAGGAATGGGATGGGGTGGGATATATAGTAGCTACCCGCGTGTCCGTGGTCCTTATCTCTTCGTGGAAGCAAGTCGGGGAAGCGCACGCGCTCAGCACTTCTGCCACATCTTCATCGAGTCGCTGTACCCCAAATCAATCAGCCTTGCATCCCACAAACAGAGAGAGGAGAGAAAAGAAACGCACATGACCATGGCGCGCTTCGCCGGGTCCTACGGCCACGTCTTGTACCACTTCTCCCGCGCGCACAGGAAGTCGAGCGGCGCCGCTGTCCACCAATCAGCATCTCAGAAGAAGGAGGGAAGGGAGGGAAGGGACTCACTGGTCGACCCATCGAGCCACGGCTTCTCGGGCCCGTCGGGGAACCACCCGTTCGTGCCCACCGCGGCGTTCATGATCAGGTAGAAGGCTGGAAAGACGGGCGCGTCAGTCGCGAGGAGGAGCAGGGAAGGAAGGGAAAGCACTCACGCTGATCAAATGACGCCGCCTTCGCCGTTGATCCACGGGTTCGCGAGCACGATGCTGTCGGTCCCGTTCTGCACGATGGGGGGAAGTCGCCGCGCTCTCAGAAGGGCTCGTTGATCTTGAGCTCGAGCATGTGCGTCAGCCGCGAGACGACGTACATCCATCTGTGGGTGGGTGAGGTGTTGGCGTTGGGTTCAGCATCGAGGAGGGGGAGGGCGGAGGGCGGAGAGGCGGGGTGGGCGACGGGAAAGGGGGGAGAGAAGAGCGGGCAACGGGCGGGGGTGGATGGCTTCATCATCGAGTAGAGGGGAGAATCGGAGGAAAAGACGAGAGGCCCACTCACATGAAATCCTCGCTCCACTCAAGCGCATACGTATGGAACTCCTCGTCGTACCGCCCGCGCCGCTGCGTCTTCCAGCCGTACGTCTTGGCGATCGCGTTGAGGAACGTCGCGGGGCCCCAGTTGAACGACGAGCGCACGCAGTTGATGCCCCTGGTAATGCCAGCGGTAGTGTGCGAGATTAAGCGAGCGAGAGGGAAGGAAGAGAGACGCACCGCTTGGGATAGCTGGGCATTCCCGCGCGCCTCCATGACGTCGATTTCGCCTGTAAGTGGGGAACGTCAGCGTCGGTTTTGGCGAGCAAAGGGACGAGTGAGGAAGGGAAGGGAGGGAGGGTGTAGCGCGGTGGAGAGCACCAGGAACAAGGGAGCGCACGTCGATCGGCGAGCAGCGAGCAGGTGAAGAATGAGCGGGCAGGGGACGAGTGAAGGCTCGGCGCACGTCGAGCAGGCGGTGCGCAAGAGAAGGAGAAGGAAAAGCAAAGAACGCTACGCGCCACTCAACGGCCACCCCTCGTACGTCGCACCGACGAGCACTGGGGCAGCATCCAGATCGCAAGCCAGAGCCAGTCGCCCATGGGGAGCTTCGCGCGGACTTCGACGCGGCCGAATCTGCGGGGAAGGTGTTGGTGAGGATGTGATTATCCCGATTAGGCCCGAATCTCCCGATTACGTAGGCATCTGGAATCCCGCCGCTTGCCCCACACTTTCAGCTTGTTTCCAGCTGAGCCTCACATATCGCGAAGAACAAGTGGCCATTAATACCGTCGACTGTCCCCGTGCAGTTCTTGTCGCGGCAAGCCTCTGGAGTCTGCTAAAGCCGTGGCGACGGTGCTTGCCTCAGGCCTGCAATTGACCGGTGAGCTTGTGGCTGATCGTGGAATGCGACCTGGCGCCGGAATACGGGCTCATTCTGGTCCTACCGCTGATGAAAGGATGTGTTCCAGAGCCTCAGCTATCCTCGACGTTTTCCCTCCGCACCGGGGATACTCCTTCTAACTAGGAAATTCAATGGGATGCATCTTGGCCATGGGCGATCTCCCGTCTGTTCCCACTTCCCCAGACTTCCTGCCAATGTAGAATATTCCCAGTCCTATCTCCCTACATGCCTCTCAGTCCGGTGGCTGCGACTCGAGCGATACTTCCTACAGCAGCCAAGGCTCAAGAACCCGACCAGGAGTTTACATTTTGATTGTTGGAATAAACACTTCAAAGGCTGGCTTAAACCTTCCTATATTTACCCTCCCCCTCCTCCAACAAAAGCCTCGGAACACCCATATGAAATATGAAACCTTGGACCGCCAAACTTCATTATTTCCTTCCAAACCGTGCCGAATTCGAAACCCAATTCATCCCATTGATGCCACGGATACCGCCGCACGTCCTTCGTCATGCGCAGTATTCCTATCAATGCCCCTCAGGATCTTTTTCACCTCCTTGTATCCGGACCAAATACTTGTTCCGACCCAGGCCGCCGTTAACGTTCAAGCCCGTTCGGTCCACGAGCCACAACCATCATTTTCCTGCCTCGCTTTCTCGGCATGGCATCAGTGGAACGCGGTTCCCGAATACACCCATGTCCATCATTTCTAAATCGTTGCGATAGTGGATTTCTCTTGTTATAAAGATGTTGACATGCAATTTGTCCCAACATTGGCGCCGACGAAAGTGTTGACGCTGGGTAGGGTTCACCAAGTTTTTCTGGTTATTACTCATCAGGACTCAACAGCTTTTCGGAGGCTCGCGGAACCATCTTGAGCCGGACTTGGATACCCTCCCTCTGTGACTCTAGTATGTATTTTCGTCTTCGTGTCTTATGCTGGTCTACTGCCACGCATCACTAACTGTGACCAGCGAACTGGCAAAGAGTTTATACCACACCTCGCACCCTACATGCATGCTGGAGCAACTGAGTTTCGTTCGCCATTCTTTTGTCACTCGCCATTTCAGTCAATTATTCTATCAAGTGCAAAGACGAGTCGGTAGAATGTACTTTCGCTTTGTAAAATTATATATGCAGTATGTTATATGCATTGTGGTTACTGGACGCTGGCCGCATACCCACCAATGCCGCGGCACGATGTTGGTTCCCGCCAGCATGGGTAGCGCAAAGACTTATCATTGACTTGTCGGCTCTCTCTCTGGCACGAAAATGAGGAGAACAAAAGTATTCAAATTCATATCCGGGTATAGAAGTCGAGAATGCGGTGGTAATGGTAATAAGCTGATCGGTTATCAATACAAAGGTTAGAGACTTTGAGTAGGGTGTAAGTGCACGTTACAGCCATTCAAGAGGTCGCCAAATGAGAAAAAAATGAAAAGAAAGAGTTGACATCTCCTCCCCACCTGGCCCGGCCAGGATCATATCTCGGGTTTTATACTGCGAGAGGAGGTGTTACAGTGCACCCGCGCTCACTCTCTGAGTACCCATGAAATACTGGGGAAAGGCCAAATAAAACGACGGTCCGCAGACGTTGGACCTCGCCATGGAGGCGAATCTACAAGCGGGATTAGATCAAGTAGATGCCGGAGAATGGACAGGCAGGACTTACATTATTTTGTTCGAGCACGATTGCTAGTGCTGCGGTGGACGAAGCATCCGCTCGGATCTTATCCACCGCCAACTCTACGCGGTTCACCGCCGATCCTACACGGTTCACCGCCGACCCTACGTGGGTCACCGCCAACTCACCGCGGTTCACTACAAGCTCTACGCGGTTCGCTACAAGCTCTACGCGGGTGGATGATCCGATCTGAAGGTAGGGCGTTCAGTCAAATGCCGGACGAGATTGAACGATTAATCGCACCTTGAACGCTTCAGAGGCAGCATCTAGTCGAGAGATAAACCCCGCAAGCTGGGTCTCGTGCCGCCGCAGATGCAAAACGCGACGAAAGCGGCCTGCCTTCAGCTGGCCTTCCATCGCAGCGGAAATTTCACGCAGGAGTCTATTGAACGAGACGCGGATCAGAGAGAGAGAGAGCTGAGGGCCTTGACTCTGCAACATACAGCTCGAATTTCAGGATCTCTTGCAGCATGCCTGGAGAGATGGACGCCGAGTCCGCACCCCCGACAGCATTGTATATCGCATCGAGGATTGCGACGGCGCGCCACGCGAGCGCTCGTGCGTTTTCGTCGGACGTGGACACGCGCTACGGACACGGCGTCAATCGGGCGCTTCAAGGGAAAACCAGGAATATTCACATCTGCCAGGTCCCACACGGCCAGGACCCCGCCGGCGGCGGACTTGAGGGGAGGAAGGACGTCGGCGGCATCTCTGAGGACAGTAATGCATTCCCGGATGGCGTCAGACGATAGAGCGAGGAACGACGGTGCCGTGTTGTCGGGGGGCGGCGGAGGCATCGGGGCGGCACGCCCCTTATGCCGTCCGCGCGGCCTTAGGTTTATTGAAGAAGCTGAGGGTTGGGAGGAAGAATGGTGCGGCAGCTTGGGCATGCTGCCATTTCTTATATGTTTTCCGAGAGCTGTTAACAGGCTGTAGCTGCGCCCCTGGGCTGTGTGGCAAAGGCTGTTATCGCCACTCGATTACGTTCGAATCTCCCATGCGTCCCGAACCCTGGGCGCTTCCCGCCGCACACTTTCAACGTGTTTCCAGTTGAGCCTCACGCATCGGGAGGAACTAGTGACATACGACTGCAATCCCGCTCAACTGCCTATGCCGAGTGTTCCTTGTGGTTGCAAGAGGGAAGCCGAGGCGCGGTCCAAGCATTCAAGTTCTCGACGAGCGCTGACCGGCGAAATTGTGGTTCGTAGAGTGCTGTGTACTAGTACCTGACGCCCGCACCGCCCTGCACTGCCGCATGCACACGTTCATTCCGGCCCAAAATCTATTCTTCTCGTCCGTAAATACAGCTGTTCCGTCATTCACACCCTAGGTCATTCAAGCCATCTATCTTAGACTATTTATCACTATGACTCTCTCACTGTTCATCTCCACCCAACACCTCGCCCACAGCATCCAGCATTCACCCCGTCCACGGTCCATCAGCATCTCCTCTCCATAATACCCAGGCTCGCCCTCTGTCCGTCCCGTCTCACCATCACGTCCATCCCCCGTCACCCACCCGTCACTACCAAGGAACAGATAAACATGCATGCATGCACACCAAAATCTATTCATGCGATCATTACTTATATATGTACCTATCAGGCTATCAGCCATCGTCTATATGCCGCCCATCGCCCCTCCGGCGACTGAGCAAGCCTTCGGATCCGTCGTATCCTCCCATCCCCGTGCCGTCCCTCCTCCATATGTAGTGCCAAAAAATCAAAGATCAAACGAGACGAGATGAAAGGCGGGGGGGATAAGGAACTATGCGACGTGTTATGCGTGTTCTGTGCTGTATGTACGGGAGGGAAGAGGGGAGCGGAAGGGTTGAAGGTGGGTAGGTAGGTAGGTATTAGCGCGCGTGTGAAGCGCGCGGAAAATAAAAAAAGGCCAAGAAAGACAGTGTGGATAATACGATATGGGAATGCGGAACACAGGAGTGGATGATAAAAGAATGAGTTCAAGATAGAAAGAAAGGGAGGATCGAGGGGGGGGAGGAGATTTTGCGTGTCGTTTTGCGTGTCGCGTGTCTCGTGCGGGCGGAGGGGAATGGGATGGAATATATAGTATATAGGTGCCCGCGTGTCCGTGTCCGTTGTCCGCAGTCGTCGCGTGTGGAAGCTCAGCACTGCTCCCACATCTTCACCGAGTCGCTGTAGCCCGCATCAGCCTTGCATCCACGAACAGAGGAAGAGAAAAGGAGGAAGAGAAAATAAACGCACATGACCATAGCGCGCTCCGCCGGGTCCTGCGGCCACGTCTGGTACCACTTGTCCTGCGCGCGCAGGAAGTCGAGCGGCGCAGCTGTGCCCCCACGTCAGCATTGCTTTATTTATAAAGGAGGGGGAGGGTACTCACTAGCCGACCCATCGAGCCACGGCTTCTCGGTCCCGTCGGGGAACCACCCGTTCGTGCCGCCCACCGCGACGTTCATGATCAGGTAGAAGGCTGAAAAGACGCGTCAGCCGGCTTTGCATCAAGTAGGAAAGGGAGGGAAGGAGGGTAGAGGGGGTAGAGGGAAAGAGGACGCACGCTGATCAAACGGCGCGGCCTTGGTCCCGTTGATCCACGGGTTCGCGAGCACGATGCTGTCGGTCCCGTTCTGCACGACGGGGGGGAAGTCGCCGCGGTTCCAGAAGGGTTGGTTGATCTTGAGCTCGAGCATGTGCGTCAGCCGCGAGTCGACGTACATCCGCCTGTGGGTGGGGCGTCAGCATTCATCGTAAGGATACGGAGGGAGGGGGGCGGGCGGGCGGCGGAGAGAGGCGGGGCGGGCGGCGGGGCGGGCGGCAGGGAGGGGGAAGGGGGAAGGGCGACGGGGAGGGGGAAGGGGGAAGGGGGAAGGGCGACGGGGCGGGCGGCGGGGAGGGGGAAGGGGGAAGGGCGACGGGGCGGGCGGCGGGGAAGGGGAAGGGCGAAGGGCGACGGGGCGGGGGAAGGGCGAAGGGCGACGGGGCGGGGGAAGGGCGAAGGGCGACGGGGCGGGGGAAGGGCGAAGGGCGACGGGGCGGGCGACGGGGAGGGCGAAGGGCGAAGGGCGACGGGGCGGGCGAAGGGCGAAGGGCGACGGGGCGGGCGACGGGGAAGGGGATGGGGAAGGTGCGAAAACTCGCAGACTCGGAAAAGGAGAAGAGGCGAAGCACTCACATGAAATCCTCGCTCCACTCAAGCGCATACGTATGGAACTCCTCGTCGTACCGCCCGCGCCGCTGCGTCTTCCAGCCGTACGTCTTGGCGACCGCGTTGAGGAACGTCGCGGGGCCCCAGTTGAGCGACGAGCGCACGTAGTTGATGCCCCTGCAAGCGTAATGTCAGCGTCGTGCGAGAAGGGGAGAGAGGGGGAGGGAAGGAGGTGAGAGAGAGGAAGGGAGGGACGCACTGCTTGGGGTAGCTGGGCCCGTTGCCGCGCGCTTCCATGATGTCGATCTCGCCTGTGGGGAGGGTCAGCGTCGGTTTGGGAGAGTAAGGGAAGGGAGGGAGGGAAGGGTGTAGCGCCGCGTGTAGGCGGGCGCACCAGGCACGAGGGAGCCCGCAGAGTCGGCGCATCAGCACGCCAGGCGCGCACGCGAACTCGGGACGAGCAGACCGGTGCGCATCCCACGTCCCACACCCCACACCCCACATCCCACAAAAAAAAAAAAAGAAAACCACTTACCACTCAACGGCCACCCCCCATACGTCGCGCCGACCGGCAACATCCAGATCGCGGGCCAGAGCCAGTCGCCCGTCGGGAGCTTCGCGCGGACTTCGACGCGGCCGAATCTGTGGGAGGGGCGTTAGTGAGGGTACCGGCAAGATGATAACGAGCGGAGATATGAGGAGGAGGAGCACGGAGAGGAGGGGACGAGGACGGGAGACATGGATAGGATAAGGGCAAGGGGGGAGGGACGAGGACGACAGCGAGCAGCGCCCACCGCCGACGCAGGGGGCACCTGGCAGCGCCCCCGCTGTGAGGGCACCCTCCGTATCCGCATCCGCCGCCCACAGCACAACGAGCGGCGGCGGAACGACGCGCACTCCTCGCCCCCGCACTACCCCCGCTCGCCCGCGCCTCGCCCCCGCACCCCCACACATCAACAAAACCCGTACGCCTCCGCCCCCACACATCAAACCCCCCACCCCTCCACTCGAAATCAAAACAAACGAAGAAAAGAAAACGCACCTCAAACTCGCACTCTTCCTTGTACTGATCCGCGCGCTCATGACGGGCGGGAGGATCTTGCCCTCGGTCGCGTTGGAGACGGCGGAGCAGGCGGCGAGGTAGGCGGGGAGGTCGAGCGGGGCGTCGGGGGCTGTGGGCGGGGTGAGTAAGAGTAAGAGTAAGAGGGGGAGAGGAGAGGAAGACGAGAAAGAAGCGGGCAGCGACGACACCGACACCGACGGCGACATCGCTCTCGCGCCCCGCGCTCGTCATCGCCATCGCCCTCTCATCGACGACGCCGTGCCCGCGCCCGCGCACGGACCACAGGCACACGATCTAGTGCAGCGCCGCTGTAGGATCGGACTCGCGCTCGACACCGTGCCACAGCGCACATCGCGCCAGTGAGACGCCAGCTCCATATCGCGCCAGAAACACAGAGAATAAGAGTAAGAGGAGAAGACGCACATGCTCCGGTGCCCTCGGTGGTGTTCACCCCCGCGGCGCCGTGCCCCGAGGTCGTGTACCCCGACGCGTGCGTGATGTTGAATGTGCAGTCCTGCGAGCAAAGTGTCAGCGAGTGTCGTGAGCGGAGCGAGACGAGTGCAGCGCAACGCAAAGAAAGCGCGCGCGTCGTGCTCGAGAGTCGGAGAGTAGCAAAGAAAAGAGACTTACAGTCAAGTTATACACCGCGCCGTCGAGGATGCTCGCGGTGGGGATGACGTCGCTCGTGAGGGTCGGGAGGATGTACAGCTGGCCGTCTTTCACGTACGAGTTGGCGTCGGTGCCGGTCGTCATTTCGAATTCGCCGTTTCTGCGAAAGAAGTGGGTTAGCGAGAGTTGAGAAAAACGAGGAGGACAAGGAACGGAAACGCACCCAAAGCCACTCGCGTCGACCTCCCGGAAAAAGACGCCGTTGTCGCCAAAGAGGTCCGCCGTGGTCTTGCCGGTAAAGTCCTCCATGAGCACGGGGCAGAGGTTGCCCTGGAGGAGGAGGACGGACGTCCAGCCGACGTAGATGCGCGCGGCGCCCGCTGCGATGCCTACAAAGGGAGTCAGCTCATGTCTTTCTGCGAGAGAGGGAGGCATACCAAGACAGATAGTCGCATAGGTAATCCAATACGCGAGCCGCCGATGCGGGTCGCGCGTGCCCACCCACGGCTTGTCGAGCACGCCCTTGAGCGTGGGGCGCACGCCCCTTCCGCCCGCCTTCTTCGCCTCCTTATCCGCCTCCTTCATCTGGGCCGGCGAGAGCGGGGCCGAGGGCACGAGGATGGCAGTGCTCTTGGGGCGGCCGCGGCGCAGGCGCGCGGTGGACGGCGACGCGTAGATGGTCATCGGGCGCGAGGGCGGGGACGCGAACGCCTCGCGCTTCGAGGTGGCCTGCGAGCCCTGGCCCTGGAGCTGGCCGGTGGAGGGGCGCGAGAGGGAGCCGCGGGCGTCGCCGGCGCGCGGGATGTCGACGAGCGAGGATGCGCGGGTGCTGTTGGGCGAGGAGAAGTACCCGCCGGCGCCGCTGCCGGCGTAGTGGATCTGCGGCGAGTCGGCGCCGCCGTTGGCGCCCGACGCGGAGAAGGAGCGCACGCTTGCGGGGGGCGAGAACGGGTTCACGGCGGCGGTGGTGTTGGAAGCGGCGTTGTTGGCGGGGGTAGCGGGGTAGGTGACGGGCGGGGTGAGGAACGAGAGGCTGCGCGGGGTGACGGGCGGGCTCGGGCCGCGGGACAGCGTCGTCGGGCTCGGGGGCTCATCATCGTTGGCAAAGGGGGCGTTGGGCGGGAACGCGGCAAAGGACAGCGGGGCCGGGCGCGAGGAGGAGGAGGAGGAGGACGCCATTCTGCTTTTGCAGCTCAGCTCTGGTTCTGGTGGGAGTCGCGTCAAAGTCGAAATCCAGTCAAGAGAAATAGCAAGCCACCCTGTATAAGACCCGCCCTGGCCACCCCCATCGCTGTCTGCCCGTCTGTCCTGTCACAGCATTACATACCGCCCTATCAAGGGGACCAAGAAGCCTGTCTTCTGTCCAGTCTCGCCTTGTATTCCAGATGTTAGCAGGTCGATCGAGATGCCAGATCGAGAGTCCGTTTTGGGTCACATCAAATCCTGGGATTCCGCACCGCTTCTGCTTTCTTTATCTCTCGCTCGGCGCGGGCGCATAACCATAACCCCGTCCGTCCCCATCGGGCTAGCCCGCCTCCCGTCGCGTGTGGATAATACCGTTAGGCGCCGTTAATGCGGCCGCCGCCAAAATTCCGCGGGTCTCTTCCCTATTATTTTAAGAAACGGTGTAACTGAGGCGTTATCGATATCGCACTGGGTAACGCTCGCTGACATCACGGCCCGAACAGGAATAGTCAACAAGAAACGTTGCGGATGAAGTGAGGTACAGGCGAGTTGGGAACACCGCTGAGTAACGCACGCTGACGGCGCGCGCCCTGGACCGAATAGGACTAGTCAACACGAGCGACGAAATTCTAAGCGCCGGCGAGGTGGGAACACCGGAAGGTTGGCACCCGAATAAAATCAAAGATCAAAATGGTGGATGCACCTAAATGGGAGCGAATAAATAAATGCCAACGCCAGAGCGCTCCAGGCGCAAATCTGGTGCATGCTGCATGTCGATAGGCACGAGCGACGAAATTCTAACCACCGGCGCGATGTGAGCACCGGAACGTTAAGGCACCCAAATAAAATCAAATATCAAAAATCAAAATGGTGGATGCACCTGGACCGCGATGGGAGGGAATAAATAAATGTCAACGCCAGAGCGCTCCAGGCGCAAATCGCTCGAGTCTGAATCTGATGCATACAGCACGTCGGGCGCGAGCGAGGAAATTAAAAATTCTACCCACCGGCGAGTCGGGAACACCGGAACACAGGGGGCGAGCACAACCCGAATAGAGAGAAAATGACGTCGACAGCAGCGGGGTGTTTCGGGGGGCGAATAGAACTAGGATGCAATGACGCCAGTAAATGGTAAAAATTAAATTGACCCTGGGCGTTCTCGACGCCAGCGCGCTCCACCGCGCAGAAATGCGCTCATCGCTGGAGGCTGGAGTCTGGTGCATGCGGCATGTCGATCGAGGGCTCCGTAGAGTGAAGGAAATTAGGAAACCCCAGCTAGGGTGCGTCATTAAGCTCGCCAGGACGTAAAACAAAAGCAGAAATAATTTCGACCACCAGCGAGGTGGGAGCATCGGAACGCGCGCTCGGAAGTCGGAACGCAGCGAGGTGAGGTGCGGGACCCGAATAAAACTGGGCTCATTGTGAGATGTGCACCCGAATAGAAAGAAGATGATAGAGGTGGGGTGTTTCCGACTCGGACTCGGGCTCGGAGGAGCGAATAAGGGCTCAGGGAGGCAAGTGAATGAATGGTAAAATGACCGGGCGAGGGCTCGCAACGCCGGAGCCGCGGTCGGGTTCAGGATGGATGAAATTTGAACCACCCATAGATCTTCCGGCGCGCTGGCGTGCCGATGCAGGCGACGTCCACTCACTACACACATAACAAAATGTTGACCACCCCAGCCCGACCCGGGTGCGTCATTAAGCTCGCCAGGCCAAGGACGAGGACGAGGTACGAACACGAATGCGCATAACGGTACCGGTAACGGCGATTAAATTAAATTAAATTAAAAAGCTGGGAGATTTTCGACCACCGGCGAGCGGAACACAGAGGCGAGAATACGAATAGAAAGAAAATGGCGTCGACAGCAGCGTGGTGTTTCGCAGTCGGAGGAGGATGCACAACGCGACCGAGTACTGTAATGCAGGAAATTCCAACTGACCTGCGATCCGATCCGGGCCGCGTGCGTTCTCAACGCCAGAGGGCGAAGGCGCACAAATGCGCTCATCGCTGGAGTCTGAATCTGATGCGTGCAGCACGTCGATGCTCAAGCGGGCGCGGGTGCGAGCGAAAAAAATTGAAAATTCTGACCACCGACGAGTCGGGAACACGCGAGGTGCTGGCGCCCGAATACGAATAAAAAGAAGATGATAGTGGTGGGTGTTTCGGTCTCGGACTCGGAGTCGGAGGAGCTCGGATGCAGGGAGGCGAGTGAATGAATGGTAAAATGACCGGGGGTTCGCAACGCCGGAGCCCTCCACGCGCGGTGGGATTTTGTCTGAGTGAGTTTGAACCACCCAGATAGATCTAGATCGTCCATCGCGCTGGAGGCGACTTCCAAGGTCCACTCACTACATACTGAAATGTTGAAACGCCCCAGCCCGACAGCCCGGGTGCGTCATTAAGCTCGCCACCGAGCCCGGACACGAATGCGCATAACGCTACCAGTAATAATAATAAAATAAAACAAAAAGCAGGGAGATTTTCGACCACCGGCGAGTCGGGAACACCGGAACGCAGGCAAGCAGAACCCGAATAAAAAGCTGCAGCGTGGTGGTTCGGACTCGCAGCAGGACGCACAACGCGACCGAGTAATGCAACTGACCTGCGATCCGATCCGGGCCGCGCGCGTTCTGAATCCATAGCGGGGCGGAGGCGCCGAGATGCGCTCATCGCTGGGGTCTGAATCTGATGCATGCAGGATGTCAGGCGCGAGCGAGGAAATTGAAAATTCTGACCGCCGGCAAGTCGGAACACGCGACCCGAATAAAAAGAAAATGACGTCGACAGCAGCGGGGTGTTTCGGGCTCGGAGTCGGAGGAGCTCGGACTCGGACTCGCAGGAGCGAATAAGGGATGCAGTGACGCCAAGAAATGGTGAAAATCAAATTGCAATTGACCCTGCGCGTTCTGAACGCCAGACTCCATAGCGACCCGGAGCCGCAAGAATGCGGCGAGCGAATAAGGGCTCGCTGGGCAATGACGCCAGTAGATGGCGAAAATTAAATTGCAATTGACCCTGGGCGTTCTCGACGCCAGAGGGCTCCATAGCGACCGGGAAAAGCAAAAAAATGCGCTCATCGCCCGCTTCTTCACTCTCTCTAGCATCTACTCGGCATCCAGCTCGCGCCCCACTCGCCCCGCGCAAAAATGTGCTCGTCGCTGGAGTCTGGTGCGTGCGGGATGTCGATCGATGCTTAAGCCAGGCTCCGTAGAATGAACCCCAGCCAGGGTGCGTGATTAATCTCGCGAGGACGAAGACGAGGACGAGGACGACGAGGAATGTGCATAAGAATAAAAATGAAAATTCTGATTAAAAATCAATCTATACCCAGTCTGGCATGACCTAACCCGGATTCGAACCGGGAGCTCCTGCTTTAAGTTCGAGACGCCTTGTGACACGTTATGAGAAGCAGGGGTGTTGCATTACACCACTAGGTCCATCCTTCCCCTTCCTTACACCCTTGATTTATCCTATCCATTTGAAATGGAACGAAGGAATAAAAAGATGAAGTCCAGATGCAGATGCTGAATGACCTAAACCGGATTCGAACCGAGACCTCCTGCTGTTACATCCGCTTGCCTCTGTATAGAAGACAGGTGTGCAGGATTACACCACTAGGTCTTCTTACTACCTATTTAAGCTGGTATTTACCCTACATACTTCCTGCTGGTTGAACGAAGGAATAAAAAAAAAGGGGTGGGAATGGATGATGACCTAACCCGGGGTCGAACCAGGACTTCCTGCTTCATGATTGCGATGGACGTAGCATGGAAAGCAGGTGTGCAGCGTTACATCACTAGGTCTTCTTACCACCTATTTCGACCTGCATTTACCCCATAGACTTTTCGACTCGACTCAACAGAGGAAACGATTCAAAAAATCGATGAAGCGTGCATGTTCTAACCCACATTCGAACCGGGACCTGCTGCTTCGTCCTCATGCGGGTCTTCCAAAGATAGCGGGTGTGCAGCGTTACACCATTAGGTCTTCCTTCCCTCTCACTTAGTCCTCAACTTATCCCACACATTTTCCTTATTGGATTAGAATGAAAGGTAAAAAAGACGAAGTCCAAACTGCAATGACCTAACCCGGATTCAAACCGGTACCTCCTGCTTCATTCGCATGCCAGTCTTCCAAAGAGAGCGGGTGTGATTCATTTCACTATTAGGTCTTCCTCCCCTGTCCTCTTCCCTCAATTTATCCTACACATTTCCTTATGGGATTGGAATGCGGAATAAAAGATGAAGTCCAGATGCAGATGCTGAATGACCTAACCCGGATTCGAACCGGGACCTCCCACTTCATTACCTTGGTTTCGTCATCGCAAAGAGAGTGGGTGTGCAACCTTACACCATTAGGTCCTTCCTTTCCCCTCCTCTTTCCTCAATTTATCCTACAAATTGTGCTGATCGAACGAGGCATAAAAAGATCCAAGCCACGAGACCCATGACCCAACCCGGATTCGAACCGGGACTTCCTGCCTGAGCAAATTTGTGTTCGGAGAATGGAGAGCAGGTGTGCAGAATTACACCATTAGGTCTTATTTTTCTCTCCTCTTCCCTCAATTTACCCTACACATTTTCGAGTGGATTGAAAGAGGCATAAAAAAGAGGACGTGAGAAGGCCATGACCTAACCCGGATTCGAACCGGGACCTCGTGCCTTACCCTAATAATTTCTCAGTTATAAGGAGCAAGTGTGCAGCCTTACACCCCTAGGTCTTCTTTCCCTCTCTCTTCGTCCTCCAATTATCCCGTGCATTTCCAATTGTATCAGAAACAAAACAAAGGATGATAAATATAACCTAACCTGGATTCGAACCGGGACCCTCCTGCTTGAGGATGCTTTCCAACCAACAGCAGCAGGTGTGCATCATTACACCACTAGGTCCACACTCCCTCTCTCTTAGTCCTCAAGTTATCCTACACATTTTCCTTATTGGATTGGACTGAAGGAATTAAAAAAAAGAGGGTGCCGAAATGACAATGACCTACCCCGGACTCGAACCGGGATCTCCTGCCTCAAGCCTTCGGGTCAAACATTCAAAGGAGTGCAGGTGCGCAGTATTACACCATTAGGTCCTTCCTCCCTCTCTCTGAGTCCTCAATTTATCCTACACATTTTTTTGTGGTTGAACGAGGGAGTGAAAAATCGTCAATAAGATGGCATGATCTAACCCGGATTCGAACCGGGACCTCCTGCTTCATATTTTGCTGGACATTGTATGGAAAGCAGGTGTGATTTGTTACACCACGAGGTCTTCCCACCTCTCCTTCTACCTTCATACTATGGATTTGTCAGAGGGGATGAGAATGAATGAGGGATAAAATAAATAAAAAGTCCTCGATAAGATGGCATGACCTAGCCCGGAATCGAACCGGGACCTCCTGCATTCCAAAGTCTAAACACTTGCCGCTAAGGAGAGCAGGTGTGCAGCCTTACACTACTAGGTCTTATTTCTCTCTCTTTACTCCCTCCTCATCCTGCACAGTTTTATTGGATGAACAAGGGATAAAAAATTCCGCAAACTGAGGAAAACCATGACCTAGCCCGGGGTCGAACCGGGACCTCCTGCTTCATTCGCATCGATCGAGTCCGTAAATGAGGGTAGGTGTGCAGCATTACACCATTAGGTCTTCTTACTACCTATTTCGACCTGTATTTACCCCATGCAATTTCTGGTCTGTATCCGAACAAAGGACAAAAAGAAGGGAAGGATGATCAATGATCAATGACCTAGCCCAGACTCGAACCGGACCTCGTGCCTTACCCTAATACTTCCTGAGCTATAAGGCTTACACCACGAGGTCTTCCTCTTCTTCGGTCTTCCTCAATTTACCCTAAAAATTGTGTTGGTTGAACGAGGGATAAAAAAGTTCCGCAAGGAACACCAATGACCCAACCCGGGGTTGAACCGGGACTTCCTGCTTTTACGTCGTTTATATTTAAGGAGAGCGGGTCTGCAGTATTACACCACGAGGTCTTCTTACTACCTATTTAAACCGGTATTTACCCAGTGCATTTGATTACATCAGAAACAAAAGAGAAGGTCACAATTGCCGCATGACCTACCCCGGATTCGAACCGGGACCTCCCGCATCCCACGTGGGATGCGTGTTAAGGAGAGCGGGTGTGCAGCCTTACACCATTAGGTCCTTCCTCATCTCTGTCTTCTTTAATTTATCCTACAAGTGGTGTTGGTTGAACAAGGGATAAAAACAAACTGAGGAAGGCAATGAGCTAACCCGGATTCGAACCGGGACTTCCTGCCTGAGCAAATTTCTATTCAGAGAATGGAGAGCAGGTGTGCAGAATTACACCATTAGGTCCTTCCTCCCCTCTCCTCTTCCTTCACTTTACCCTGCCTAATTCCTCATTGGATTGGAATGCGGAATAAAAACGACGGACGAAGAGTATGAACTAACCTAGATTCGAACCGAGACCTCTCGCATTCCAAATTGATGTCACGTCTTAAGGGGAGCAGGTGTGCAGAATTACACCACTAGATCTTCCTACCACCTATTTCGACCTGTATTTAGTCTATGCATTTTTGAGTGGATGAAAGAGGCATAAAAAAGATGAAGTAGACCTGGTCCATGACCTAGCCCGGGGTCGAACCGGGACCTCCCGCATCGCATCTAGTACCTGATAAAGGAGAGCGGGTGTGCGGCCTTACACTACTAGGTCCTTCCTCCCTCTCTCTGAGTCCTCAATTTATCCTACACATTGCGTTGGTTGAACGAAGAAGTAAAAATCATTCCTGGATAACTATGGCCTAACCCGGAATCGAACCGGGACCTCGTGCCTTACCCTGATACTTCCTGAGCTATAAGGAGCAGGTGTGCAGCCTTACACCATTAGGTCTTCCTACCACCTATTTCGACCTCTGTTTGTCCTACACATTGTGTTGGTTGGACAAAGCATAAAAAGATGCAAGCACGGTGGATGATGACCTAACCCGGATTCGAACCGAGACCTCCTGCTTTAACACAACTCAGTGTGGAATATGAGCAGGTGTGCAGCCTTTCACTATTAGGTCCTACCTCCCCCTTCTTCCTTACCTGTATTTATCCTACACACTTTCACTGGTTGAACAAAGGATAAAAAAGTGGACCAGACGACATGACCATAACCTAACCCGGATTCGAACCGAGACCTCCTGCTTCGTGGCTTTTCCAACTAAGAGCAGGTGTGGCCTTTCACCACTAGGTCTTCTTACCACCTATTTCGACCTGCATTTAAAAAAATGGCAGCACAGCCGACCATGACCTAACCCGGAGTCGAACCGCGACTTCCGCATTCCAAGCAGGATCTGGTCAAGGAGAGCGGGTGTGCAATATTACACCATTGGGTCTTACTTCCCCTTCCTTACACCCTCAATCTATCCTACATATTTTCGCTGGTCAAACGAGGCATACAAAGATTCAAGCGGAGGAAATGCATGACCCAACCCGGACTCAAAACAGGACATCCTGCTTCAGATTCAGAACCGTTTTAATGGGGTCAGGTGTGCAGCCTTACACCACTAGGTCCTTCCACTCCTACTTACTCCCTCTTCATCCTATACATCCCCAGTATTTTTGCTGGTTGAACGAATAATAAAAAGTTTCCACCGTAGCCACTGGCAGCATGACCTAACCCAGGGGTCTCCTGCTTTAACACAGCTCAGCGTGGAATAAGGAGCAGGTGTGCAGCATTATACCACTAGGTCTTACTTCTCTCCACTTCCCCCTCCTCATCCTACGCATTTTTTCTGGTTGAAGAGCCGGAAAAAAAGAGTACTGAAGGAGCCATATGACCTAACCCGGATTCGAACCAGGACTTCCCGCATTCCAGACGATCATGATGTTTAACGAGAGCAAGTGTGCCGCATTGCACCACCAGGTCTTTCTCCTCCTCCTTACACCCTCAATTTATCCTGTACATTAATTATTGAACTGGAACTAGGCATAAAAAAAGAGCGAGCCGAAATGACATACCCCGGACTCAAACCAGGACCTCCCGCAGACCCTTTTACAGCTCTTTGCAAAACTTAGGGCGTGAGTGGTTTTTTTCTGTTTTGGGGACTTTTGGCTAGAACAGCTGCTCCGCCCCCGATTCCTCTTCGATTCACCCGGGACATGGCGCATTCGATTCGAACTGCGAATCCGCAGCGAACCATATCCTCGGATTTCTTTCGGGGTGGGTAAATCAACTTTTCACCAATTTTGCGGCCGTTTCGTCTCGGCGCGCGGACACATCACCATAACCCCGTCTGTCCCCATCGGGCTAGCCCGCCTTCCTTCGCGTGTGGAATCTGGATAATACCGTTAGGCGCCGTTAATGCGGCTGCCGCCAAAATGCCGCGGGCAGGCCGGGCGTTTCTCTTCGTTATTATTTTAAGAAACGGTGTGGTAAAGTGTGGTAACTGAGGCGTTATCGCGCTGGGTAACGCACGCTGACATCACGGCCCGAACAGGACTAGTGAACAAGAAACGTTGCGGATGGAAGTAAGGTACAGCAGAGCACCGGCGAGTGGTGAACACCGCTGAGTAACGCACGCTGACGGCGCGGGCCCTGGACCGAATAGGACTAGTGAACACGAGCGACGAAATTCCAACCACCGGCGAGGTGGGAATACCGGAATACGCGAGGTGCTAGCACCCGAATAGAAAGAAATGACGCCAGTGTGGTGTTTCGGGCTCGGAGAGCAGTAAAACGGGGCTCGCGGGGGGATGCAGTGATGCCAGTGAATGGTGAACATCGAATTGACCCTGGGAGTTCTCAACGCCAAAGCGCTCCACAGCACAAAAAATGCGCGCGGTGAGCACCAGATAAACCACCCTAATAGATCTAGATCGTCCACCAGCTGGAGTGCTAACGCAGACGGCATCTAAGGTCCACTCACTACATAGTAGAATAGTGAAACACCCACACGCGTAATGAAGCTCGTGAGGCCGAGGCCGAACACGAACACGAATGTGCATAACGGTACCGGCAATAATAATAAAATAAAATAAAAAGCAGGAGAATTTCGACCACTAGCGAGGTGGGAACACCGGAACACGCGACGTGCAGCCACCCGAATAGAAAGAACACAGCAGCGTGGTGTTTCGCAGTCGGAGGAGGATCATCCGCACAACGCGACCGAATAATGCAGGAAACTCCAACTGGCATGTGATCCGATCCGGGCCGCGCGCGTGCTGAACGCCAGAGCGCTCCAGGCGCAAATCGCCGGAGTCGGATGCATGCAACATGTCGAGGAAATTGAAAATTCTAACCACCGGCGAGTTGGGAACACTGGAACACAGGGGGCAGCCACCCGAATAGAAAGAAAATGACGTCGACAGCAACGGGGTGTTTCGGACTCGGACTCGGAGGAGCGAATAAGGGCTCGCTGGGGAATCGGGATGCATGGAGGCGAGTGAATTAATGAATGAATGGTAAAATAAAGGGTGGGCGGGACCGGGCGTTCTCAACGCCAGAGCGCTCCACCGCGATGCGGAGCCGCAGAAATGCGCTCATCGCTGCAGTCTGGTGCGTGCAGCATGTCGATCGAGGGCTCCATACAATGGAAGAAATCAAATAGGACTCGATTACGTGCGTAATTACTGTAAGCTCGCGAGGACGATGAGGAGAACGAATGTGCATAACGGTAATGGTAATGGTGATAAAATAAAATAAAAATAAAAAAGCACCCCGGTATGGCGTGGATGACCTAACCCGGATTCGAACCAGGACCTCCTGCTTTATTCTCATGCAGGTCCCCGAAAAGAGGGCGGCTGTGCAACGTTGCACCACTAGGTCTTCCTCCCATCTGCTCTTTCCTTAATTTCCTCTGTACATCTGTTGCAGATGGAACGAGGGAATAGAAGAAAAAAATGGTGCAACAAGAGGATCAATGACCCAACCCGGATTCGAACCGGGATCTCCCGCATCGCATGCAATACTTGATAAGGAGAGCGGGTGCGCAGGATTACACGACTAGGTCTTCCTTCCACCTATTTAGACCTGTATTTACCCCATGCAATTTCTGGTCTGTATCCGAACAACGGATAAAAAGAAGGGAAGGATGATCGATGATCAATGACCTAGCCCAGACTCGAACCGGACCTCGTGCCTCACCCTAATACTTCCTGAGTTATAAGGCTTACACCACGAGGTCTTCTTCACCCTCTGTCTTCCTCAATTTATCCTACAAATCGTGTTGGTTGAATGAGGGATAAAAACAAACTGAGGAAGGCAATGACCTAACCCGGATACGAACCGAGACCTCCTGCTTCATGACTTCTCCAACTAATAAGAGCAGGTGTGTAGCATTACACCATTAGGTTCTTCCTTCCATCCCCTCTCCCTCAATCTATCCTACACATTGTGTTGGTTGAACGAAGGATAAAAAATTCCGCAAGGAGCACCAATGACCTAACCCGGACTCGAACCGAAACCTCCTGCGTCATTCTGATGCTGCGTCTTCCAAAGAGAGCGGATGTGCAGCCTTACACCATTAGGTCTTCTTACTACCTATTTCTACCTCTATTTATCCTAAAAGTTGTGTTGGTTGAACGAGGGATAAAAAACGAGGGTGCCGAAATGATAATGACCTGCCCGGATTCGAACCAGGACGTCCTGCTTCGTGATTGCACTTCTCCAACTAAGAAGAGCAGGTGTGAGCCTTTCACCACTAGGTCTTCTTACCACCTATTTCGACCTGTATATACCCCCATAGACTTTTCGACTCGACTCAACCAGAGGAAACGATTCAAAAAATCCATGAAGCGTGCATGACCTAACCCGGACTCGAACCGGGACCACTTACTTCACGAGTGCACTCATCTCTAAAGGAGAGCAGGTGTGCAGCACTACACTATTAGGTCTTTTCTTCCTCCTCCCTACTCCCTCTTAACCCAGATATTTCTTGTTGGTTGAACGGGATAAAAATTCCGCAAGGAGCACCAATGACCCAGTCGAACCGGGACCTCCCCTTTAGGCCGAACATTTAAAGGATTGCAGGTGTGCACCATTACACTACTAGGTCTTCCTCCTACCTATTTCTGCCTCTATTTAGCCTATGTATCTTCACTGGTTGAACGAGAAAGCAAAAAGAAGGGCTATGCCTGCACGACCTAACCCAGATTCGAACCCGGATCTCCTGCCTCACACTCTAATTCACAAAGAAGGGCAGGTGCGCAGCATTACACCATTAAGTCTTCCTCCCCTCTCTCTTAGTCCTCAACTTATCCTACACATGTCCCTTATTGGATTGCAATGCGGACTAAAAAGATGAAGTCCATCTGATCAATGACCTAACCCGGAGTCGAGCCGGGACCTCCTGCCTCGTTGCACAGATACTTTGAATGGAGAGAGCATTACACCACTAGGTTCTTCTTCCCCTCTCCTCTGTCCTCAATTTACCTCCATATTATTTATTGGTTAAATGAGGGATAAAAAAAGAGCGAGTCGAAATGATGATGACCTACCCGGAATCGAACCGGGACCTCCTGCCTGAGCGAATTTCTATGTGGAGAATGGAGATCAGGTGTGCAGTATGACACCACTAGGTCTTCCTCCCCTCCGCTCTTTCCTTAATTCATCCTACGCATTTTCCTTATTGGATTGGAATGCGGAATAAAAAGCTGAAGTCCACAAGACCATGACCTAACGCGGAATCGAACCGGGATCTTCTGCATTCCCAATTTCACTTGGACCCATTTAAGGAGGGCAGGTGTGCAGCCTTACATCACTAGGTCCTTCCTCCCTCTTTTCACCCTCTTCACGCTGGATGTTTTGTGTTGGTTGACCCGGGGAATAAAAAGCATACACGGGAACATATTATGACCTAACCGGATTTGAAACCGG
>JARGYA010001102.1:0-23223 GCA_029204335.1 Mycena vulgaris
GCGAGGGCATCTCTCGGACGCGTACGGACGCGTGGGCGATTGCTCGGCTCTGCGGCGAGGCGGTTTAGGACCAACGGGTTGGGTGCGGGCTGGGGGAAAGTGGTGAAGTAAAGCCTGAGCGAACGTAAGTGAGGACCACTGAACGCGTAGAGGTGAATGAAAATGCGTACCTGTCCGCGAAACGGCACAGAGGCTCACACTTTGGTGGCATCTGTGTAGTATTACGAGGCGAGAGGCAGACTGCTTCGGTGAAACGACGGCTAGCGCTTCGCGGTTGGTTCCAACGCTCCTGCACCAAACATCCGTAAATACAATTTCCCCATGAGTCGCGTCGTCTTTCAACAAATATATAGTAGTAATATACGGAGCTACAACGAGCAGTAATACTAAAAAATGTGGCACTAATTGGCACTAGAACGTAACTGGAGGGTTTCAGCACCAAGTTCGTCAAAGGCCACCCATACTTGTAAAGGCCAAGAGCTGCCGCGTTGTCGTGAGATAGCCCATCGAAATTGTCTCCTTCATGATGATTAGAGCCGGCAGTGCGAAGTTACTGGAGCTGTAATTTCAAAGTCTATTGTCGTAACGTAAGTTCCAGAGGCCGAAGGAGTCGGTAACGATTAGACACACCTCAACGTCGCACCGATTGTAATACTTGGTTACGGTGCCGTAGGCATTCGGTGTCATTGAAACCGGATTCAACTGATCCATTTGGCTTGGGATCAGCTAGTTAAATGACTTGCTGTAAGTATATAGAGCCCCGAGTCTTGATCAATCCTGACTTTAAATTCTTTCATTGCAGTGGTCCTCATGATCCTACGACCATTTTTCTTCGCCAGGATTCCTCCAGATGAGTTCGAACCAGCGACAGGGGCGACCTCAGGTAAAGGTTTGCCCGGGCGAACCATCAGAGCCAGGGCGGCGACATCGTATTCGTTGTACACCTGAATAAGAGCAGAGCCTCCCATATGGTTGGGTTGCCTTGAGATAGGTGTGATGGTGTCCAAGTCAGTAGCCTTGATTTTGTATTTTTTTGTCGCCTCGGTGCGTTTCTAATGCGATTAGGCACCGTCGTTCACCACGGCGCAAGTACCGACTCACAATTGAAGAGCCATTGGGCGTCGCCAGCGGAGTAGTGCTTGGTGCTGTGATGGGGCTACTCCATACAGTGTATGTCCGCGACTTTTTTGGCGTCGAAGGCGACTTGGATGGAGATTTACCAGGCGATTTGGCAGGATGGTAGAAAGACAAGTGAGGAGAGGAGCCCAATTATAAATTGCTGATACGTTCGCGATCGCTCAATTGAATGCTTCGCATGCCGCACTTGTGCCGCACGGTGGTTCCACAAGCCAGAATATTACATGTTGCAGGTCGAGACAGCGAGGCGGTTGAGCATTTGAGAAGAAACGACCAGGTTTACAAAATGGATTCGCAGTTCTCTTACCGAAGCGCTGACGTCGCAGGAAACCGAGTGTCCGAGGTAGACGCAAGACGGAAGAATGGTCATTATTTGTTCGTATTGACTATCGTCGCTCACGTCGTGCTCGTGTTCCTGAGTAAAGCTCCCTGCCCGACCATCCTTCATTCGCTTTCTAAACAAAGAAAAGGACCTGTATATTCATTGAACGTGCAAAAAAACCGTGGGCGAAGCAATGCCAGACAACCAAATCTTCAAGGCGAGTCTTCCTCCGATGTGATATATCATGCCTCTCTCATACTGTTCCGTGGGCGCAACTTAGGCCACCTACAGTGGTATTCCGGTATATGAGATGTACGTGTAATTCGACGCGATTTAACACGCATTTTGACCTTCTTTACACGCGCAGGATGTGCAAAGGTGTTGCAGTGATGAGACGGCGCTCTGATTCGTGGTTGAACGCGACCCAAATTCTCAAGGTCGCCGGCTTCGACAAGCCCCAGCGTACTCGCGTACTTGAACGCGAAGTTCAGAAGGGCGAGCATGAAAAGGTTCAGGGGGGGTATGGGAAATATCAAGGTTCGCTTCCAACACACCTTCGCCGCGTGCAGAATGCCGACAACATTTCTAGGCACTTGGATCCCTCTTGAAAGAGGGCTCGGATTGGCAAAGCAGTACAACTGTGAACTTCTTCTCCGCCCTATAATTGAATTCCAGCCTGCGGCAAAGAGTCCTCCATTGGCACCGAAACATCTTGTAGCTAGCACCGCTGGCCGGCCAGCACGCAAACCGGCCGTGAACGACTCTCTATTAGGTAGCCCGATGGTTAGCACACGCTCTTCCCGACGACAAGTACCAGATGTCGTAGACGACGAGTCGGACCACGACACGCTGTCTGCTCGTGGGTCCGAGGACGGTTCCATGACCCCATCTCCATCAGAAGCGTCTTCCAGCTCACGCACACCCTCCCCGATCCGTGGCTCCGAGCCGCCGTACGCATCCAACGGACGCGGTGACGAATTTTCTCGCCGAAATAAATACTCGCGGGCCTCGAACGATCAGTATTCGTTGTCCGAGAGCGAACGCTTTAAGGCTAATGGCGCCAACGACCCTCGCGCCTATGCCGACCAACTTTTGGAATTCTTCATTTCCGACTCCAACCAAGTCCCCCACTTTCTGATTACGCCGACTCCCGAGTTTGACCCCAACATGGCGATTGACGACGATGGGCACACACCGCTGCACTGGGCGTGCGCAATGGGCCGTATTCGCGTCATCAAACTGCTGCTGACTGCCGGCGCCGACATATTCAAAGTCAACAGTGCCGGCCAGACTTGCTTGATGCGAAGTGTCATGTTCGCCAATAACTACGACGTTCGAAAATTCCCGGAGCTGTACGAATTACTTCACCGTTCGACTCTCAACATCGACAACTACAATCGGACATTGTTCCACCACATTGTCGATGTTGCGATGTCCAAGGGTAAAACGCACGCGGCCCGTTATTACATGGAGATTGTCCTTAACCGACTTTCGGACTATCCCAAGGAGCTCGCGGATGTCATCAATTTCCAGGACGAGGATGGGGAGACCGCGCTCACTATGGCAGCCCGTTGCAGGAGCAAGCGCCTTGTCAAGCTCCTTATTGACAACGGTGCCGATCCGAAAATCGTCAATAACGACGGCAAAAGCACGGAAGACTACATCCTCGAAGACGAACGCTTTAGATCATCGCCTGTCCCCCCGTCCCGTGCCATGGGCATGTCATTTCGAAACACACATGCCGCACATCCTCCGCACAACGCACTTCCCAATTATGCATTTGCGCCAGCCAACGGCGATCGCCCGCCGCTCCACCACTCCGTTGTTGGGCAAAGGGCGAGTACCCGATGCGTTAATGACATGACAAGTATGCTGGATAGCTTGGCCGCATCGTTTGACCAGGAGTTACGAGACAAGGAGCGAGACACGGCCCAGGCGCACGCTTTACTCAGCAATATCCAGGCGGAGATTCTTGAAAGCCAGCGTACTGTGGGTCATCTCAGAGCACAAGCTGAGGGTCTCGCACAAGCGAAGCAGCATTTGAAGGAACGGGAGGAGGCTCTATACACAAAGATGGGCCGCCGGTACCGCTTAGGATGGGAGAAGTGGGTGAAGGACGAGGAGGTGCGCGAAAAGGAGATCCGGGACGCCGGAAATGGTGAACTCGTGGCGCCTACTACCTATCGAATGGAAGACGACATGGATACCGACGACGAAGCGTCCAGATTGAAGCGGAGACTCGCCCAGACTGAAGACATCTCAGATCTGGTCACCTTGTATTCGGACTTGCCAACGGATCCAGAGGGCTTGGGACAGGCGTGCAATGCTTTACGGCAGGACGTTGAACAGTTCCGGAAGCGGAGAAAGGGGACGTTTGACGAGCTAGTGTCTTTCCAGGCGGAGGCTGGCACCAGTGGCAGAATGGGTGAGTATAGAAGGCTGATAGGTGCTGGCTGCGGGGGAGTGCCGCCATCAGAGGTCGATCATGTACTGGGAATGTTGCTTGAGGTATTGTTTTCCTCATCTCCACCCCCTCTATCTGATCCGGTTTCTTCTAGACGTTGGAGTCCGAGGAGCCCAGCTCTTCGTCGAATGCATGGGCAAAGGCTGCTTGATGTATAGTTTTTATTCGTTTTTATCTAGTTATCAGTGACCATGTTACTTCAAGTTGTATGTATACATACTAGCTTCGAATGTGCCTCTAGTTTTCCGTCGGCTTAGATTTCGGACAACTTCTAAGTTAGTTCAGCAGTATGATTCGATCACGTGACGGTTGTCTCTTTTTTCAGCTCACCACACGATGTCCGGGGCGGTATTGCCCAAGGCACGTCTGACAGCGATCTTGAAGGCAAAGCTGCACGAAGGCACCAGAAAACCATGGACCACAAACTTTACCCACATGCGGAGGGTTCCTCGAAAATATCGAGCCGAGCCAAAGTACCAGATGGATAGTTTCGATCCACACAATACCTCCTCCTTCATCATCCCGAAGACCCGTATCAAGTTTTGGAATGTCGTCCCGGGAGACCAGGTTCGAATTCGTGGACGCTACGGAAACAAGTTGCGCCAAGTTTTCAAAATACGACGTCTGGAGAATATCGTCGAATTCCCACTGGTTAGCTGTCCCCAACTCTCTTCGTAAAAATCCGACCCTTTGTTCTAGCCTCAAGGTGCGGGAGCAGATGCTCGGCCCCCTGCATACTCCTACTCTAGCTGCCAACTCTTCGTTGGCGAGTATGAATTCCCTCCGCTGCCTGGCTCTATAGAGCCACGTAAATTGCCGTGCGTTATCTTGCCATTTCCGTTTGGAGTGCAGATTCATATACCATTCAAAGTGTTTTTGCGGAGCGTTTATCGACGACCCCCCCAGTCTGGAACACTAGGCTACATCGATGGCAATGGGATAGGTTCGCGACAAGAACGACCCCCGTCGTGCCGCATCTCAAGGGCGAAAAGATCAAGATACCATGGCCCAAACCACCAGCAACCTCGCATCACCGACGTGAGCCTGCGTTGGTGGCTTCATTCCCATTCTAACGCCGTAGACAAGCTGGCATGTACGACACTATCCAGAAGGAAGTGGCCAAAGTCACCTACGTTCCTCCGTCGTTCTCCCACATACTCACAGCTCCTCCACCACGAGTACCCACAGAGGACGAATACATCGCCGGGATGTCCCACCCCACTCAGAAGCCTTGGTTCGGTGATTCGCCTCCCGTGGAGATTTACCTGCACAAGGAGCTTTCCAACCCTCACTCCCGCGCGAAGAAGATGAAGCGCTGGCAATCGCACCAAACGTACAAGAAATCGCTACTCAGGGACTACATCAGCGCCGAGATGAGGGAACTGAATGGAAGGAGTACGAAGGAGGCCAGAGCGGAAGCGACATTCAAATGGCGCGAGAAGCTGTCCGTTGAGGAAGAAGCCGAGAGGAGGAGGAGATGGCTCACGCTGGCGGTGGCAGAAAAGGCCAAAAAGAAGCAGGCCCGGAAGACGAGGAAGGAGATAAAGAGGAAAGACCAACTGACACAGCTTGGGCTTTGGGAGGCGCCGAACCAGATCATACCAAAGGATGTACATACTTAGTGCGGTTATGTACTATTACAGTCCACAGTGCTCGACCGAATGCAACCGAACGGGGTGTACCCAATCCGGACTGACTCTGAGCAGTAGCTAAGCGGACGCGTCTTACCTCTGACCACATCCATGTCCCCTCACTCTCCCGATGCACTCTACCATCCCATTCCTCAAGCACCTGTAGCAGCAAACCCGGTGCTTGCTGATCCAGATATCGACGCCGAGGAGTCGCAAGACGACGCCACCATTGCCTCCGATCTTGCACCGTTATTACTTTCCTAATGCTACTCAGACTCGAACCGCTAACACTCTCCCTAGAGATGTTGTTGTGGATTCCCGGATACGATGGATCCATTTTGTTTTGGGATGCGCTGTCCTCTTACCATGGAACGGTGAGCGCGGCTCCTCGTTTCTTCCTCGTTCCGATTACTCACCGACTTGAAAAGTGATGATTACGGCTACGCCGTTCTTCTTATCTCGTCTCGCCAATTCCTCCCTCAAGTTATCCTTCGCCTCGTATCTGTCCTGCGCATTCACGGCATCAAACTTCATATTCCTTGCCCATGCAACGATAACCTCGAAGCAGGTTGGTCTTCGTCTCCCTCGCGAGTAATTAAATTATCAACTGGTCCTGCAGTCGTCTCCTTCGCGCCTCGTCCTCGTCACGACTCTCTGCCTCTCGTCCCTCACATTTCTGCTGACCATTAGCACCTTCATCCACACTAGTCCTGGAGTCTTTTTCGCGTTTGTCCTGCTCAACGGCGTCTCCCAGGCGGCACTAGGGGCATACCTCCAAACAGCTGTAATTGTGATCGCCTCGCTCTTTGGGCCAACCGCCGTCCAGGCCCTTTTCTCGGGTCAGGCAGCTGTCGCTGTTTGTCTGAGCGGCGTCCAGGTCTTCAGTGCAGTGGCCTCTGTATGGGGTCAGTCGCGTGAAACCATTTCAACCTACGTCAGCGATGGGGAACCAGAAGAGAGATCCGCGCTCATCTTCTTCGGACTATCCACTGTGAGTGTGCTAGTCTCATCCGCGCGGTTCCCACCTCACCGCTTCGGTTTTGATAGGTTTTCCTCATCGTCACTGCTGCCGCACATGGCTGGCTAGTTACAATGCCAGCATACAAGGTCGTTGCAGGATCGTTGGAGCACAAGAAAGTTGTAGGCGAGAATGGCAGCTCGGATGAGCTCCGTGGTCTCGTTTCCTCCGGTCGAAATGAAGTGTCGGATGACAAAAGCCAGATCTTACGCGTGGCGAAGGCTAATGGTGCGTACCCCTTGGAAAAAAATCTACCCTTGTGCTAAGCTCGCCTAGTTACATTCGAGATCGCCGTTTCCTACGTCTTTGTCGTCACACTGGTGAGAATTCTTTCGATCGTACCTTTTATATGTTGAGTTGTTTTTTGTTTGGATAGGCAGTTTTCCCAGCCATAACGACGTCAATCATGCCCACCAATCCCGACACTCACCCTCTCTTGTTTAGCGCCATACACTTCCTAGTATTCAGCATCGGAGACTTTTCGGGCCGCTATATCTGCTCCTTCCCCAGGCTGTTAATATGGTCGGCGAAAAGGCTTCTCATCCTTTCCCTGGCTCGCACGCTCTTCATCCCCTTATTCCTCATGTGTAACGTTCAGCGTCCCTCCGCAACAGGGATCTCTACCTCACCAATCATCAATTCCGATCTCGTGTTCATGGTCATCTTGTTCGCCTTCGGCCTGTCGAATGGCTATCTCTCCAGCCTCTGTATGATGTCTGCGCCGTCGCTTGAACACAACCCACGGCTGGAGGGACGACGGAAGGATGTAGACGTGGCTGCAACCGTGGCTAGCTTCTGCCTGGTTGGCGGTCTAGTTATAGGCAGTGCTTGCAGTTTTGCCGTACGCGCGGCAGTATGCGAGTGTAATCCATTCACTGAGAAGTAATACCCACCATCTGTACTACAATAAATTCACCCTGGCAATCACAATGTGCTGTAATGTAGTTTGGGACGTTGAGCAGGGTGTTCGAGGGCTTAACAAGCTCCCGAATAAATTATGAGATTGTAATCCAACATTATGCGTACATGAACTGGAGGAGCAGCATTCTAAAATAATCGGTCGTAATGATCATGATATTGTCGTAAGGGAGCATAAATAAAGAGGGGAATCCATGTCGTAACGTAAAACAGTCACAGAGAATGGCAAGAGGAGATCCCGGGTCGTGAGGAGAAACAGGGAAAAGAGACGAGGGCAACGAGATAGAGACCGGTCTAGTATATTTATCTTTGTTTCTGAAAAGCGATTTTCGGGAAAGAAGTGGGTCAACGGGTGGATAGCATAGGCTGCCACACGCCGTAAGAAATCTCCTCGAGGTGATGGAGCTCAACCCTACTGTACATTACAGGCACCATGTTCATCTAAAGGCAAATAGTCAATAGGATGAGACGGCCGGCATGGAATAGACGCTACCTGCAGATAGTGCACACAAGCACGAGCGACGCGTCTTGAAAGCGCCTGCATGCTGACGCGTCCGTCGTAAACGTCGAGAGGGACCTCGTACGTTAGGGGTGCGTAGCCAGCCCACTGGAGAAGTCCGTCAGTAAAATGAAAAACTAAAAGCGCGAATACACTCACGCGAACACGCAGGTAGATCCGCCGCCGCCGATCCGCATGGAGGTCCTGAATCGTGTAGGCGTCGTTGCCTGACAGTCTAGTACGAGTCGACTGGGCGTCGCCAAGATTGATGCCCGCCATTAACGCGCCCTTGCGCTTGAACTTGATGTGCATAGAGGTGGGCGCGCGATATCCTCCATCGATCACGGGTGGCAAGGCGCTGTATGACACAGTGGAGTGGCGGCGATGGCGCGGTCGGCTCGTGTTCCCGAAGCCGACCATGGGAGTCAGCGCACTTCTTGCCATGGGCATGTCATCGCCGTAGTACGGTTCTCGTAGGGAGAGGTCCTCGTAAGCTGAAGGGATTTGTTTGAATGGCATAAGGGACAGCACAAAGAAAAGGCTTACATGGACCTGTTAAACGATGGCTCTGGGGTATAAGGCTCGCCGGGGGACCGTAAATGGGGTAGGAGGACTGGGGATACTTTGAACCAGGTCAGTTGAAGAAATGAGTGGAGTTGGCGAGAGTCCGCACCTCCCCGGATTGTTGCAGCATCGGATCGGGGTACATTCCTGGATAGTTCTCGCCGTACTGCTGATATCCCTGGTCAGCGTAGGAGTAGCCCTGATCCCCATAGGAGTAGCCCATAGGTGGCGCGTATGGCAGCGATTGCCGGCGGGACATGGTTCGAGAAAAGTTAGCCATCTGAGTTGGGTGGAATACTGGAACGACTGAGGGAACGAGACTGTGAGCTGCGCTCTTTATAGTATCCGTGAGTGGGAAGTGGGAACAATGAGGCCACTCGTTGGCCACTTGTATGTGCTTTCTCTCAGGCCAGCCTCGAGGACGCGGTTAGGACAATAGATCCACCAAAGCCAAAGCACAGCGTCTGAGTTGGCCAAGAAAGTAATGGAGTCGTGGTTGAAATCACAAAAATATCGGAGAATACAGGGCTGTTGCAGGGTATGCGCTCCCCATCGTAAGTTTTTTTAAGGCCAACGAATGTCAACTTGACGATTGGGCTGCGATAGCTTCTGAACAAGTCGATTTAGAGCTACGGACCCCTTTAATGTTTCACCAGACACCCAATCTCGAGACGAGATCAGCGCGGTGTTGCTGAAAATGGAAATACGATGGTTCTTTGTGCCAACTTTGACGAGGCAAAAAGCGCCGGAATGAAAGTTGGCAATGAGGCCACCACGCCTTGCACCCGAGTATACCTTTGTTAGGGGCTGCACAGATTGAGCAGCAGGTTTCGGTCCGGAAACCTCCTGCCACCCTCGATGCGGCTTGAGTAAAAAGCGTACGTAGGTCCGGGACCGCACAAAGCGAGGACGCGCACTAGACACGTGACCGTACCTTTCCCCAAGATTTTTTTTTGAATTGTAGTCAATCCAGAGGTATGCAGATGGAAAATGTTCCTTCGGTCGCTAGAGAACACTTCGTTCCAGACAATTCCGGCTCAGTAGAGCTTCAACTGCTTTGGCGGTTGCGTCCTTCTCTTCCTTGATCAGATTACTGAATGCCTTGAACTCGGGCGTGCTGGCATCCCGTATAAGCTGAAACGCAAGGCTCTCGCTGGTGGTTACGATCACACCCGCAGTACGCATTTGCGCCCTGAATGTCGTGAATATGCCGCATAGACAGAGAGAATTTCTCGTACAAAGCAAGAGGGACCTCGGCGGGGTTGGCGGAGGAGACTGCGTCTGCAAGTACGTATATTTTATACTTGCCAGCGTGTGCGATAAGAGAGATCGCGGTCTGAAGGATACAGATATGGGACTGGAGAAGGCGTCAACAGAATACTTTATCAGGATGGTACAGCAAACCTCAATTCCCATCAGAACTATAGATTTAACTGCTGGCCTCTCTTTCAGGATTGCCTCGACCTCGGGGGTAAGCATAGAGAACAGGGTTTTATCATAGGTCCCAACGTGCAAAGCGCCCAAGGAGTCGAGATCTACGGCGGGATCGGTGGGACCAAGCACTGTAGATGAAAATGGATAATTGCTCCCGGCGTTCAATACTATGCACCTACCCTTCGCCTTCTGGGTCGTTACCACGACTTCGCATCCCAAAATCTGCGAATAGGATTTTAAGTGAGGTTCATCCGTTTTCCCTTGCCCTGTGTTCTTCTACCTTGGCAACTTTCAGAATCTTGTTTGTGCTCGTCACGACGTGTTCAAAGCCATAGATAGCAGACCTGTTCAAAGTAGTGATTTCGAGCCTGTAAACCTGAGGGTTACCTCCATTAGAGTCTCGCTCACCGGAATCTCGTCTGCAAGTCGCACAGAAAGAAGAGTGTCGACGAAGGCTCCATCCTACAAAGTCAAGCTTGAACTCCGCGTTGGATGGTTCGAAGAAAACTGATCTCTAGGTAGTTTGCGGGCGGTCATTCACGGTGTTAATTATGTCGACTGGTGTTCCGTCTCCGCAAATCCCGTGATAACCGGCGTCGGTCAAACCAGTCGCAAATATCGCCCCGTGCTGTGGTATTGTACATGGCCACTCAATATTAATCCTCGGCACAAGTGGCCTGGTCAAGCTCGCTCTCTCATGGGGATGCCCATGCCCAATCCAACACGCCTGCCTCCGAAAACACGATCTTGACTGCTTCCTCCTGTTCCTTCCTCTTGACATCTTCCTTCCCATCCATCTCAATCTCTCTCCACACCTTCACGCACTCGTGCACTTCCGTGGGCTGGCTGAAACCCACAGCCAACGGAATGGCCCCACCGGTGTGCCGGATGCAGTACCCAGTCGCCAGATCCGCTAGAGATCTACCCCGGGCTGTTGACTCCTCGGAGGCCCGAATGACTGCGGTAAGGAGGGTAGGCGATGCAGGATGCCACGGCGGGGGCGTTACCCCGGTGAGGAGCCCCATGCTGAATGGCGAGGCGGCCAAGAGCTGCCTTACTTGCGCGCGCCCGAGGAGATGAGGTGCAAACTGGAGGAAAGTACTGCTTTGGAGAGTAAGGTTTGAGTACGAGAGAATGACATCGACGGGTTTGAATGGCGGTGTGTGGAGGACTAGTAGAGCCACCCTGAGGAGCGTGTACAGTGGGTATCCTTCCCATCGTATGAGAATGTGGGTGCTTGAGAGGAACAAATAAACGCACCCGTCATCCCGATATGTTTGATTAGGCCTTCGTCCTTCATTTTCTGAAGCTCCGCAAAAGCATCGAGGATCTTTTGGTCGCCTTCCCCTCTAATCTTGCTTTCTTCGCCCTCCAGCAGCCCATATGCCGCCTTCTCTTCGCCTAGGGCTGACAAATGATTCCCTGTTCGTCTGGGGGCGACCTCTGTACAAACGAATTCGATGTCGTGCAGATGCACCACGTCAAGGTAGTCGGTGTGCAGGCGGTCGAGACTACGCTTCACGCTTTCGCGGATTTTACTGGGGCTGTAGTCGAAATCCGCCATCCCATAACGTCCGCATTTCGTCATCTTAGGTATGTGAGTGTATGAAAAGATTGAGAAATTGCGGACGTACCAATTTATAAGAAGACCGAGGAAACTCGTCTTTGAGTGCCTGGAGTGCATCTCCTAGCAGTACTTCTGATGGTCCATAATATGCCGATGTGTCGAAAGCGGTGATCCCATATCTGCGACAGGAGTTGTGAGCCAAAATCCTGCATGCCGGGCACGGTTTACCGAAGTGCGAGTTGCACCGTGCGGAGAGGTGCATCACTGGATAAGAGCTCTTCGCTGTTGTACTGGTGTGAAAGGGCACCTCCACCGAATACGATCCTCGGGAGTGACAGTGGCCCGTCCAAGCGAGTCTATCGAGATCGATTCATAATTGCTCAGCCCGGGATTGCTACAAAGGAGGACTGACCACAAGAGGTCCTGGAGTGGGACGTTCGTCGGGGAGATCAGTAGACGACATGGCAACGAAGGAAGATTAGCGACAGGATTTAAGTCTCTCGAATGGCCGGATCAATGGTTCAGATCACAGGGACACATTCGCAATCGATATGCAGCCAAGACAGGGATGACGTGGTCGAATAGAATATTTCTTCGCAGCTGTAACAATAGGAAAACAGTGATTATGGACGTCTACAGTTTTTCCCGCTTCCAGCTGTCCCCAAAAGAGATTAGCAACAGTCAGATAGCCAGCACTTGAACGGACGCACTGCTTATCAAACTTATGGTTCACCTCAAGCAGCTTGGTGCCCTGGTCTTGTTCGATGGATAACCACGGCGCAGGGTTGTTCTTGGTCCAGATCACTGTTTCCCGTGGGTAAGGGGACCGCGCAGATGTCAAGCAAAGCGCAACGCACCTGAAGGACCGGTAGCGAGACGATAAAGGTACCACGAAGCGCCGCAGCAGGCCCCGCCCACAAGGACATAGCTGGAGAGGAGTTGAGGCTCGACTGGCCCATGACGAGAAGTGTCCAGACTCACATCGGAGTTGCCTGGGCATGGCCATCAGCGAGAGCTTGCAATGAATGTCGGGAGAGTTACCTCAACGGCGAACCAATTCTTCATGAAACCTCTCTTGAGGAACGACATGGTTGCAGGACGATGGCGGATTGATACGATTCCCACGCTCAGACCAGGCTCACAAATATGGCTGCGTTGCAAAACTAATACACACGAGAAAACGTCCTCCCACTGGACACAGCGTCAAGCCGCGCCAATAAAGATACTGCTAATCGTAAGGGGAGGAGAGACTACAAATCAAGACATAAAAGGTACACATGAAAATAGAAAGCGGGCAGAAATCCACGATCGGAATCGTGAATCGTGAATAGAGAGAAGAAAACTCCTAGCAATCTATATTGCGCTCAAATGGGTGGGATAACTATGTAGCAACTGTATCTATGCGCTCAGTCACAATAAAACAGCTGGAAAGAGGTGCTCACCATCACAGAAAGACAGCCTCGTCGTCGCACTTCTTCCCCGGTGCACTCCGCCCTTCGAGACTCTCTCGTTCTAAACGACTCTTCAAACGCTCCAGCTGGCTTTGCTTGGAAACAAAGCCTCGCTTCACCGTACCGGCCGGCGGAACAACAGGCCTCGAGTCGTGCCCTGGGGCATCGCTCTGAGTGCCACGGGGAGGAGTCATACCCCACGAAGGGATATAGTTCGTAAAAGTCTGGAACGAGAGACGACCCGCAAGCGGGGAAGACATGATGGAGGAAAAGGAGCTAGATGCAAGAACTGAAGGCGAATTTGAACTAGATGCTGCATTGGGCCTGGGGTTTTCCCATGTTGGTATATTCCTGTCCGATAGATCAACGCTTTTCATATCCGAACCCGGACGGGCAGCTGCGTTGTCTGCATATCTGAGAGGTGAATGAGGCGCTGCGTCGGCTGAGGCATCGAAATCAGCGACACGTACGAGGACGAAGGTTAGGAATGGCCGAACCATTTCTTTGTTGACTCTTGAGGGTGTTGCGATTGGGCATCAAAGGTTGACGGGAGGGCTGGCGGATAAAGGTCGTGCTGGGCTTCGTAGATGCGTTCGTGGAGAATGGGGGTGTGGATTTTTGAGTATTGGTCCGAGAAGGCGAAGACGGTTGAGGTATGAAGGAAGGCATCGTCCCTCCGCGTTTGCTAGGCGGGGTGACAAACGTATTCACATTACCAGCTGGCGCAGATGATCTCGGAGGAGAGGCAAGGGTAAATGCTGCAGGCTTGGCGGCTGCGGGTCGGGGAATGGATGATGGCGAGACAGGGCGAGAATTCGTGGACGGCGGAGAGGCGATCGTCGCGACCGGTTTATCCGAGCGAGGCAGACCAAAGTTAAAAGGCACGACTGCAACTTCTTCCTCCCCTTCATCGTCCTCCTCGAAAAATGCGAAAGCAGAAACCGGTTTCCTGCTCGGGGAAGGTGGAGAGACAGCGACAGGCAGAGGCGTCGCCAACACTACTCTGTCTTCTGCCGGAGGCGTAAAAGTGATCTTGATGCCACCGTTGACCTCTCCATCTTCCACAACTGTTTCACCTTCAGTCTCCTCCGCCTCGTCATCATCATCATCTTCCTCCTCCTCCTCCTCCTCAACGACATCTAAAAGATCACCAAAGGTTCCCTCCACACTAGCCAACACGCTGGGAGGCAGAACGAAGCAGGAATTCGTTTCCTGGCCGTAGCTGAACCCTTTGGCAAACATACCCTTGCTCGCTTCCTCGTCATATTCGGAATATCTCGGCGACGTCGACGTCGGCGACGGGAGATCATCAAGATCTTCTAAACATCCAAAGAATCTGTCGACTTCCGGAGCATTGCGCGGGGCAGACGCCGATTGGACGCCTCTGGGGAACGTCCAGGTCTTCGAGATGGAGGCGCGGTTGACATGGGTGGGTCCAGGGACGGGGGCAGGCTGAACAGGGGCGGGCACCGTTCGGATTGGGTAGAACTCTTCGACTGATCCAAACGACGACGACGGACTGAGAAGGACATCGTTCTCATCCTCATCTTCGTACCCAGCCAGACCGCTGTCATCCTCATCCACCTCCTCCTCTTCAACGGCGCGCAACTTGAAGCCTAGCCCGAACGGCTGGAATCCACCATCCTCCACATCGGTTGCAGAGCTCTCCGAGTCGAGGGATGGGAAGCCGAGCCCCCGCTTCATGGAACCAACGACCGGCCGAACCGCAACGACAGGACCGTCAAAGGCGCGAGGCGTGCTCAGCGGATCAAGGTCGCGGGATACCTTCCCCCTGGCTCCCTGCAATTCGGCTGCCATCTGCTCCTTTTCTTCAAGTAGGCGAGCAACCTGCTGCTTCAGCTGCTCTTCCCCTCTAACCAGACGCTCGTTGTCGGACTCCAGTTCGCCCACACGCTTCTCAAGGCCACCCCTCTCCACCTCGAGCAAGCCAACCCGGGTCCGTGCCACCCAGGCATCACGCCGCTCGACCTCGACACGATTCGCAAACACACCCAATTGTTTCTCCATATCCCCGACACGCACACGCCAACCTTCCACGTCCCGCTTCAATTCATCCCGCTCTGCCTTGAGATCCGCAACGAGACAGAGCATCTCGTCTAATGGTTCGCCGCTGGGGTCGGAACGGGAAGAGGAACTGGAAGTAGCAGAAACAGCAGAAGTAACCGAAGAAGGGCGCGAACCCCCCTCCCGAAAGCTGTTAACATTGTTCCGAAAGGACAACGCCCGCTCGAGGTCGGTGATGCGAGCTAGTAGAGCGTTGTGACTTTTGAATAAAAAATGCTGCTCGCTGGCGCTGAGAGGGCGTGTGGCGGGCGAGGTGGTAAGAAGATCGTCCTCCGTGACGCTGATCCTGTTGTTGCTGCTTGTGCTACTCAGACTGCCTCGGCTTGAGATAGAGTTGTGCGAATAGGCGGAGAATCGTCGCTCAGTGCAAGTGGGAGTTGTTTCGGGAGTCGGCAACCCCGCTGTGACACTGGTCGACGATTTATATGAAATGCTGCTCCTCCTGGGCGGTGGAGGCCGAATGCTGTTGTCTTCTGGTGATCCAGAGACGATGGCGGATTGTGGTTCGGCAGACAGCTTGATATTTAGCACAGGTCGAGAGCGGAGAGGGGTAGGGGAAGGGGTGGCGGCAGTTCGGTTCGTTACAATGGCGTTGGAGGTCGTGGCGTCCGGTGCGAGGGCAAGCATTCTAAGGCTTGATCGTCTCGGGGATGATGGAGTAGGCAGGTTGTGTGAAGGAGTCAGTGATGGGAGATTGTCTGGGGTCAAAGACAGTGGCCGCAGACTCAGGTGCGGAGGTCGAGGCCGGGAGCTCAGAGTGCGCATGAAAAGGCTCGTAGGAGTCGTAGGGGTGGGCGGTGCACGCGGTCTGTCCGAATCCTCTTCTTCCTCCTCTTCTTCCACAAGCGTGCCCAGCAAATCCTTCGATGATGAGGGCTTAAAAGAATCCCGTTTCGCGGTGGTCATGAATGTGCCGGAGCCGGGCGGAAATGAAGGTTTGGTTGCTGAGGAACGGGTTGGGAACGATTTGCAAAAATTAGAGGGGTGACTTACGGAAATCAAAAGGCGTCGGAAGCTCTGGAATTTCTACCTTGGAGTAGGAAGCATCGCGCTTGCCCTCGAGAGCCCAGAGGGCATGTCGCCGAATGGAGTCCTTTTCCCCAGCATCCTCGGCGGGTGAGACCGAAGGATCGGAAACCGAGACACCCATCAGCTCTGCGGACTCGCGACGAGTGGACACAGAGGAGACGCGACGGTGGTGGGAGTTGCGTTTCGGCGGTGGTGGCAGGGATTGGGTGGGGGGTATGTCGTAGGTGGTCGTACATTTGGGAGTCGGTAGGGATGCAGTGGATGAAATGGACACATTGCGCGAGTGGGAGCGGGCATGGCGGTGTTGGGGCGCAACCGGAGCAGTGGGCGAGGGAAGTCCAAGCTTGAAGGACTCAAACTACAGTTGCGGTCAGCACGCCGTGAAAAAAAGCAACAAATTAAAAGACAGACGGACCCTGTGCCTTGCGATTTCATCGACCTGCATGGCGATGTTGGTCGGAATAATATAGAACGAATGGAAATATCCTGGCTAGGAGAGTGGGGGGAAACAAAAGAGGGAAAGTGCCGGGGACCGGGCACAGAGAGTCGTCGGCGATGGTGGTTGGGGGAAAACGAACTCCTGGGTCACATGAATCGTACACAAAACAAAAGGCCGCCTTCCTCCGCCTTATGTACACAACGCAATCCATGCGTGCCAGAAGCATGCAGTGAATCATGATGCGACGTCGAACGCGTCGATGGATCCTTCACTCGGTGGTCAATTCTTTTCCAAATCGTTCAAGTTCGAACCGGGAACAACCAAGTACGCAAATAAACTTTGAAGTCAGCTTGAACTATACGTCGAATCTACAACTCCTCCATGCTCTTCCTCCAGCCGGCGAGTATGCATCTCAGGAAGCCAACAAATCTTGGACAACGTGCACGGAAATTTGACTGATTTCTGATGCATCGAATGGTTCCGCGAGGTATAGCATAGTGACCCTGAACGACTGTCTTCAGAAGATCACGTAGAAAGCTATAGAGGCTGTAACGAGCCTATCCGCGAGGATCAACGATATCGCAGCACGACGCGACGCAGTGCCAAAGCTCAGGCAGCCCAGCAGGCCAAGCTCCCCACCGGGCAGATGTTCGTTCTCGTTTATCGAGGTTGCCTCTAGTTCGCCTCGGTACACTAAGTAACCCCTTCTTCTATTTTGAACTTCCATGTTCGGCGCTATCAGAATTTCGACTCCTTCCAAGTTACTTCCAAGCGTTTTTTACAGTTTCGAGGGGCAGCTCATAAGTATCGAAAGGTCACCGGTGATATGTGGCGCATTGCATCGTCTTGTTGTACGTTTCCTACCAGTCAACCTACTTCTGCAGGTCCCAGCAAGTTACCACAGCGCGGCATAAGGCGGCATAATTTCGGACATGGCACCTTCTTATGCCTTGGACCTCACTATCATAATCCTTATCACCTTCGGTTCCGTGCGCCTTCATGAGGCGGCCCGGGCATTCCCTCTCGAACGAGAATTTGCGCTGGCGACATCATCTTTTCATCTTTTCAGCAATTTCTCTTGCAGATCATCTGAGAGGATCCCCTGTCCGTCAAGAAGACCTTCTGCATTCATGAAAAAACGGGCAAGAAAACATTGCGACCAAGTCCGCGTGATGCCTGCGAACGCGCCGTACGCCGGACCCTACGCGTCAACACCGAAGACTTTTTGTCAGGTGGTGGTCCGAAGAAAGCCCGGCAGATATTCGCTGAGGCATAGAAATCTTTAAAACGGCCATACTAGATGTGTTGAGTTTGAGACCTCAGCGATGCTTCTTTCCGTGGTTTCTGCACTATCCTTGAGTGTTTTTGCGGCCCTCGCGGGCGCGCGCGCTCCCGGTCACAGTCGTGGACTGCACTTTCCCCGCCAGAGCCAAACGGATGGTTTGCAGGATATTGTTCGTCTTTTTTGCGCTCCTCTTCCTCGCGAATAACCAGCCATATAGGTGACGTGGGACGAATATTCCCTCATAATAAACGGGAACCGAGTCAATGTGTTCAGTGGAGAAGTCCACCCTTACCGGTATGTGCCTCTACTCTGGTCCAGTAAAGGCCCAACGTTAAACAACAACGGCGTGTCTCAGAATGCCAGTTCAAAGCCTCCATCTTGACGTATTCCAGAAAATCAAGTCAGCATGAGCCAGGCAATCCATGTCTGCCAATTATTGAAGCCATTTCAGATCGTTGGGATTTAACGCCATCTCTGCTTATTTCTTCTGGGGTATCCACGAGCCTAAACGGGGCGAAATCTCCTTCGAAGGATTCCGCGACTTGCAACCTTTCTTTGATGCCGCCATGAAGGCCGGCCTTTATGTGATTGCTCGACCTGGGTTTGTCGTCCTACAACTCACATCACAGGCTGACTGAATGGTTATGTGACCTCCTAGCCCTTACATCAATGCGGAGACCACCGGTGGTAGGCTCTATTGTCTCGATTGATTGCATTTATAGAGATTAATCGTCAGGCGGATTTCCGGGATGGGGAACTTATACGCCTGGTCTATGGAGAACTTCCAACTCGTCATACGTCGAGGCTTTCCAAGGCTGTAAGTCGTGAAGCCTCCCTGTGGTACAGCATACTAATGTTGTGTTATATAGACATGAAAGCAATTGGAGCACAGATCGCCGCCAACCAGATTACGAACGGCGGTCCTGTGATACTAGTCCAAACGGAGAACGAGTACAGTGGATTCCAAGAACCTTTCACCGAAGACTTTGCGTACGAAAGCGAACTCAAGAACATTCTGGTAACTGTCGATCATATTCTATTTTATTCAACCTTCCAATCGGCGTCAACCAACAGCGTTCAAGCGGGGTAACTGTTCCACTTACGGTAAACGATGCTTGTGGGTCCCCAGTATTCATGTTGGAAAGGTTTTTTATTGTTTGGACCAGGGCCTGGGGGTCATTATGTCGATGTTGATATCTACGGTAAGTTCCAGCACTGATCTTGGAGGAAGACTTTTTATTGTTTGGGACAGGCTACGACTCGTACCCTAATGGATTCGACTGTGCAAATTCAAATGATTGGTTGCCCGATGCAGTCCCAGAATACTTCTGGGGTGCACATGAACAGTACAGCCCACAATCCCCGAACGCCGTTTACGAATTCCAAGGGGGATCTTTTGATCCTTGGGGCGGCTTTGGCTACGAGAGCTGCTCTCTTTTGTTGGGTCCCGAGTTTGAGCGAGGTTAGTTGCCGTTGCGCTATCTTGTGCTGAATGGACGGTAATCGTGCCCCTCAGTATTCTACAAGAACCAGTTCGCGATGTCGACCACCCTGCTCAACTTATACATGATATTCGGTGGCACAAACTGGGGAGGCATCGCACATCCTGGTAAGCCTGAAATCTTACCCTAACTCAATTAATTCGTACGTGCGCAGGTGTATATACTTCGTATGACTATGTACGCATATTCTGTTCGAAGGTGGTCGCATTCTGAACATGTTCATAGGGCTCTGCGATTGCTGAAGATAGGACACTCCGGGAGAAATATTATGAGCTAAAGCTCCAAGCCAACTTCCGCGCAGTGTCCCCTGCATTCCTCACCTCCCGTCCGATCAACATATTTGCTACCCAAGGCTCTTTCACCGGAAACCAGGCCCTGAAGACGACGCAAGTGCTCGACGTGGTCGGTAACAAAACAGGTTTCTACGTCGTTAGGTATGCTACCTCTCAGAAAGCATCGGAACTCGAGCTTATGGATGTAGGCAGACGGATGCATCGACAAATGCGGTACAGACATATACGTTGACCCTTGCGACAAGCATTGGGAATCTCACAATCCCAACAATCGGCGGCACTCTTACACTGAACGGGAAAGACTCAAAGATCCATGTGGTCGACTATGCCGCAGGATCCACCAATTTGCTTTACTCCACTGGTGAGATACTGACATGGTGCGTGGGTCCTTTCTCTCCTGATGTGTCGGCGCTGATTTTGTTGCAGGGCTACCATCGATAAACGCGATGTCATTTTGGTGTATGGGAATACCGGAGAGCTCCATGAAACCGCGTTCAAATTCACGTCCGCCGTCCCAACCGCGACCGTGATTTCTGGGACAGGCACAATCAAGACGAAGATTCTGGCGGGCAATAGTCTTGTAGTGCAATACACAACGTCCGGACAGACCGTCGTCCAAATCGGCAACACTCTTCTTTACATTTTAGGCATGCTTTCTTTTGTTTCTGTCTTACGACCCTATTAAGTCCTTCCCCAGATCGGGCGAACACCTATCAGTTCTGGGTGTTGCACCCTCCTTCCTCGGGCGCTTTCGCGCAGTTCAGCACACAGAACCCAATCATTGTCAAAGGAGGGTACCTCCTTCGATCCGTGTCTACATCTGCTGGGACCCTCGCGTTGAAGGGCGACCTGAATGGCCCGGTGGGGTTCGAGATTATCGCACCCGCGGCCTTCCAGTCCGCCACCTTCAATGGCGTGAAATTGTCTTTGACGAAGACTCAACATGGCACCCTCACTGCACAGAAAACTGCGACGCTCCCCGCAGTCACGATACCTAATCTATCAACACTGAAATGGAAAACGGCTGACTCTTTGCCAGAGATTCAGCCGCAGTATTCGGATGCGCTATGGACCGTGGCCAACCACGCTACGACGGTCAACCCTACTCCCTTGAACACCTCCGTTGTCCTCTTCGCAGGAGATTACGGCTATCATACTGGGAACATCTTGTTTCGTAAGCGAGTTAAAAGCCAAGGACGATGACTATTTCGCTCATCACAGCCTTAGGCGCACATTTCAACGCCACGGGGACCGAGAACGGCTTTGAGGTGAACGTTCAAGGCGGCTCGGCCTTTGGGTACTCCGTGTGGCTGGACGAAACGTTCCTTGGATCCTGGGCAGGTGTGAACGCCCGCCTGCATTGGATTTTCACTAGACTTATCATTGCTTTGTCTCCCAGGCGATTCGGTGCATTCTGCGTTTACCGGGACTTTCCCTTTCCCTGCGGTGTTGCGGAAGGGCTCCGCACATGTGCTCACAATTCTACAAGGTGCGTCTTATTCACAGAAGCTTCTTGATGCTCAACCTTTTTGTTCTAGATCATATGGGATATGAGGAAAATTGGACGGCTGCTGCAGATGATTTCAAGACACCACGAGGCATCCTGAGCTACTCTTTCATGGGAAGCGACACGAATGTCAGCGTCTGGAAAATTGCGGGCAATTTCGGTGGCGAAAGTGTACGTAGACATCTTTTTCTGACGTTCCGCTTGGTTCCTGAATCTCGCGATCTCTCTTGTAGTACGCTGATCGAACGCGTGGTCCTTTGAACGAGGGTGGTCTATTTGCAGAACGTCAAGGTGAGCTTATTCATCTCTGTCACAAAACAGTCAATTAACCGATCCAGGTTGGCACCTCCCTGGCTTCAACGATGCCGCATGGGCCAGTGGTGCCCCAACAACCGGCATCGCTCACGCCGGCGTTGCGTTCTACCGCACAACATTCAACCTCAACATACCCGCCGGTGTCGACTACCCTTTGGCCATCGTGTTCACTAACTCGACAATTAATCCCAATTTCCGCTCACAAATATACGTGAACGGCTATCAATTTGGGAAGTACGGTGCGTGCATTTTTGATCAGCGTTGAAGCAGCGGTTAAGATTATTACCAGTGAATAACATCGGCCCCCAAACTTCGTTCCCCGTGCCGCAGGGAATCCTCAATTACAACGGGGCGAACACGCTTGCCGTGTCTTTATGGGCAGCGGGGTCTGGGGGTGCGCGATTGGATTCGCTGAGTCTTCAACTTACCGCTCGGGTGGAAAGCAGCATGGCACCTGTGGTCAATCAGCCATTGACGCCTTGGGCTAAGCGGCCAGGGGCATTCTAACGTGAAGGGATTTCGAGGGATACATAAGTAGTCGAAGTAAAATGATTTCTTGCATTGAGCCCCTCTGAATGTTTGAACGAAATCGAAGTCAGGATCTGTGAAAGGCACAGACTGACGTGAACCATTGCATGGAACAACAATGTAGGTCTGCACATTGTCGACCTCCTCACTCTACGACACCGGCTGTACCCTCCAAATTCTGGTCGCCCCATCGTCACCGGTTGTGGCGAGGAGATCCTCGAAGCCTTGGCGTGGACACCACACAATCGAGTTAACGTCGTAAACCCCGTGTGCATTGGGCAGCTGGGCGATTAGCTTATGGTGGAGCGTTGAATCTCATTTTCCTGAAGATGTCTGTGAATAACAGTGACGAAACAGGCAACATGTGAGACCTACCGAAAGCTCCCAGAGCCGAATAACGCCGTCTCCGCCTACAGCGGCCACCCAGCCCAGACTCCCGGGCGAAGAGGACTTCCCAATCCCCCAGCTCACGGAGTAACGCTGCGCTCGTTGCCTTCGAGAACGAGGGCGCATTCCCACTTGTGTTCTGCGACACGACGCCATATGCGGATGGTCTTGTCGTCAGATGCCGAGGCGAGATAGCTGCCTTTTGGTGACCATGCGAGGGACCAGACGGTCGAGCTATGACCGGTTAGGGTTATGAAACAGAACCAGTCGTCCGAAGGGTCGTCGATATACATCTTTATGGTATCATCGTAAGAAGCCGAGGCAAGGATCTGCGCTATGCGCTTGTGAGCGGGCGAGATTGGGCTTGGCAAATGGAACACATATCGACCTCTTCAACGGGATGCCATGCAACACATTTGACGTCTTGGGAGTGTCCATGAGTACGCTCATGCATTCAAAGTCGGAATCAGGGTGTACTGCAGCGCAGCTCAGTGACTAGCTGGTCGAAGAGTCATGAGAGCACTCGCCCTCCCATATCCACACAGTCTTGTCGCGGCTGCAGCTCGCGAGCAGTGTCCCCGAGCTCGAGTAGGCGACACTCTTACACTCGGTTTCATGCCCCTCCAGAAGACTTGCACACTCCCACTCGCCTTTGCGGCCCTCTTCCTCGTCTGCTTCTCTTGTTCCCAAACACCGATGTTGGCGTCGAACGACGCTGTGGCGAGTGTATTTCCCGACGGCGCCCAAGCGACTGATCTCACGGTCTTGGTGTGACCCGTCGGAATAGTTGTGATGTGCGAAAAGGTGGGGGCAGAAGAATCGGTGGGACTATTGTAACTATACATTCG
>JARGYA010001103.1:0-23202 GCA_029204335.1 Mycena vulgaris
ATTGGGCGTGGACGCAGCAAGTTGGCAACCACCTTCGCATTCAACACTCAACACTATTCAACAACATTCATATTTCACAGGCAGCCAGGTGCCCGGTCTGGAAGACAGTCACTGATAGTCACACTGGAAATTGAGAAATTTCGGCAACGCTGAAACTTGCAATTTCCGCGACGTTGTCGGCCGATGCCGAAACTTGGCTGGTGAAACTATCCCTAGATCGGAGAATAGATAAGATCAGATAAGCTATATCGGGTAATAATTTCAGCTGCAATTCGACGCAATGAAACAACGTTTATTTCGGCGACTGGGCTGAAATTTCTCTTTCTCTAATGTGAGTACAGAGAGGCAATAAAATTTATCTAGGCAGAACACAAAGTTGGCGTTGCCTGAACAAGCTGCCGTCATACACCAAAGAAAGCCCCAGATGAGAATCTCCAAAAGAACGGAAAGATCGGCGACGAAGGGGGCGAGAACCATGATATGAAGTTAAGAAGGTCAGTAATGTGTGATCAAATAAGGGTTTGTGATGAAGCACAGAATCAGAATCGGAAGAACGGGTGAACGGACGAACGGGGTAAGTATGCGAACGGCAGAATGAATGCTGATGGCACCAGGGCGAAGACGGAGACAGAGAAGCAGATGGAGACCGCGTTAAGCCTAGCCCTTCCTGCCTAAAAAGTAGTCGCCTAAATAAAGGGAAAAATAGACGCCCGCAGAAAAAGCATTGCGGCCAGAGACTCCCGCCAGTAAAAAAAAGCAAGGACTTGAAACCGAAATAAATAGACCTCCGCACTGCGCAAGCAAGGGGGAAAAATGGGAGTAAATTAATTCCTGGATGCTCGCGCGCCGGGGCGACATAAGCAGCGTGAGCCCCAGCAATGTCCGCACGCTGGCCTGGTATAACTACTCGCTCACGAAGTCCGGGACGCCGTGCGCAGTGATTCGTCGCTCCGGCAGTGGTACCTCGCGCGATGACAAGAGTACCTTGATCGTGATGCTGCGATTACGTTCGCCGTACAGCGTGCGAGGGGAAGGCGCGGTGGTTGCGTCGCTGCTTCGACTTGATGATCATCAAGGGTCCAAACCCAGTGAACCGCCAGCGTCAGAACGTGGATATTAAGCCTGGATCACTCGGGGTGCTCGGGAACATGCCACAGTCAGTGCGACAAGACATTCCATGGAACCTTGAGTACATCTTTGATCTTAGGAAAGTAGGGGTCACTAGGCGGTCGGATAGTTTTCAACGTCTTTTGACAGCTTCACCGAATTTTCTCTTCCCATTCGTAGACGTGAGTGACCTTGTGGCGTCAAGTCGACGACATCCTACTGCTTCTTCAATACATACGGGAGTTAGGGCGGAACCCATTTCGGCCTCCCGCGCGCACGGGCAGTGGCGTTTATCCGATGAATTAACCGGGCGTTCCTTCCGGATCTAGAACAGCGTTAGAGAGTAGCTTCTGGACCAGCGCTAGCGAGCAGTTATGACGGGGATTGGTTCGCGATGCCACACCCCCCGCAGCGCACGCGCCCCACACACGACATATGCAACGCCTCATCAGCCGCGCCGCGCCCTCGACAGCGGGCCCGTCCGCGGCACCCCCGAGCCCTGCACAATCGGGCCCACGCAGGCCCCACGCCCTCGGCACGACACCCCGGCCAGTCCCGCCCCCTCGTACGCCGCACTCCACTCCCGGAAGCAGTACACCCTCGTCTGCGACACGCTGAGCCTCCTGCTAGCCTCGTGCACGCAACACCCGGGCGTCCACGATGCGCCTAAGCCGGGTGCGAGCGTGAGGTTTGCATCCGTCTCGTGTCTGCGGTGGGGTGGCTTACTGAGAACTGGCCAAGGCGGGGAAGAACGCACCGCGAGGTACCGCATCCCCGTCTCCTTCGTATCATCTCCCACTTCCCCCACCCCACCCACGTTATCTCTTCCCCGATCCGAGTCCCAGCAGACGGCCAATACCAGCCTCGCGCGATGTTCGGGTCGAAACCGCCGGCGCGAACGAGCGAGCGAGCGCCTGCTCGCAGACTTGCAAGTAGGCGAGCACTCCGTCTGGACACTAGGGATAGCGCCGATGCCGGGGAGCGAGTGTCGACGGAGCGGGAGGACGGCGGGCTGGTGCTACGTGGCATGGGCGGATTAAAGAAAGGAGGGACGTCTCGCATTGCAAGATGGACCGACATGAAGACAGGGATGTAGATCTCCGGTATTCGAATATGGTGTACAGGGCGACGCGAGCAGGCGACCGACGGGCAGGTGGAATTTTATGCATTCGGAAAAATGGCATTGGGCGGAAAGTCAATGATCAAGGGCGAAACAAAGATGTGGTTCCTGAATGGGCGTTTCTGGCCAGGACCAAGGTTCATGAAATGAAGAAGATGCTGTGGCCTTGTGCGGCACGAAGAAATGGGAGGATGCAAGAGAGGACAGGAGAGTAAGCCAGAGATTTGGGGATGCGGTGATCCCAGCTGGACGGGAGTGGTCGGAGGCCTGAGACGAGTGAACGGGGACAAGAACTCGGAGATGTGCGCGGCGCGATGTAGCAGGCTGTAGCAGCAAATAGGGAAGACCGCTGCAGTGAGGCCGGCGGAGCAGTGGGATCTCTGAGCTTCGTCGAATCGTAGTATCATTGAAGAACGCGGCGACGGGCTGCGGTGCAGACCTCCGCACATATCTTAGATTCTTAGAGCGCGGGATGAAGGAAGGGATTCGGAATAGCTCCGGATCATTCGCGGTCCGGCGGCACGTGAAGCCGCCCAGATGCAAACTTGAACCGTGAGAGCACAAGAGCCGTAGAATTTACGTTACGGCTCCAGCGCGGCCCATTTGAGAGTAATGGACGATCCTGAAAAGCCAAATAAAGCGCACGAGTCTTACTTGGCTAAGGCCCGAATCGAACGGGGCTGTTGCTGAGCTGTTTCAGCTTTCAAGCTATATGAAATGCAGATGTGGACTACCACTGTAAGCCGTTGTTCGCTTCGAACTACCCTCCATTTAATATCCCAGCTCTATCTTGAATCAATTGTAGAACGGACCGCAAGGATAAAAAACGAGAATTTACCATGGCTTAGCCCGAATCGAACAGGTGGTTCTGCTCAAGGATACACCGCAGTTACTCCCTATAGGGTGCAGACGTGCACCCACTACCGGGCCGTACTGAGTGACTGCCTTGGATCTGACTATAAAAATGATTTTAACTGTCATGTTTCTGGGGACAGAGCAGAGAAAACCAGTAGCGGTTCATTCATAGCTCGGCCCCGAATCGAACAACTGTGTCCGTCCATGCGCTCCGGGCAGGAAATACAGATGTGGACCACCCACTGAGACTTTCTGCCTTCGACTTGCTCTTGCTCTTGTCTGCAATGTATTTCTGCTTGGTGTCAGTGGGAAATATTTGAATCAGCACATGGCATGGCAACACAGGCTTCACAACTTGGCAATGGAACGGCGCACGGGCAATCCCATGTCATGGCAGTCGCTCATGGTAGTCACCGATGGTGAGCGTGTAAACACTTTCTATTTCATGATTTTGGTAGGTACGAACTCCGTTTCACTCGCAGCGTAGGTCTTTAGCCGGTGGTGATGCAGAGGATGCGGACGGACGCGAACTCCTCGCTCGCGCTACAGACGATGGATGACAGTGAGCCTCTGAGCCTGCATACATACTCGCCCACTCACGTGAAGCACGACTTGGTAAGGGGAACTTCAGAAATAAAGCCGCCGGTGGTGCCGTCGCAGTTGGCTGGGATATATCAGTGCAGGCCTCAGGTACGCCTGGAATATGCTCTCACAGGTGGTGTACAGGCTGATTTGGCACCTGGCCGACGTTCCGGGAGTGACGTTGAGGGCGATGGCACCCGGCGTCGCCTTACAGAAAGCATCTTCGGGCACACCAGACCAGGTGTCGAGCGGTATGCCGGAGCAGCCGGCCGCGATGTAGGAAGAAACAGTCGGGACGGTCTGGGCGAGTGCGACGCTGGCGGCTGCGAGGAGGACGGCGATGAACTGCATGATGAATTGAGGTGGGTATGGGACGAAGATGAGGCTTTATATACGCGTTGCGTGTGGGCTCACGGTGAGCTCGCCAAGGTCCAACACCCGTTGTTTCAAATGTTTGGATTACCCGATTTCTCTTGTGTCCGGTCTTGATTGATCGGAATTCGACCATAGTGATTTCGGTTTGTGCATATTGAACCTCCCCCAAAAGCAGTCGCCCAGAAAGAGAGGCAGGAAAGAGGGAGAGCAGGAAAGAGACTCTGCGCCACTACAGGAAAAGGACGCAGTGCAAGGAAACAAGGACAGAAAGAAAGCAGAGGAATCGAGTCACGCGACCGGGTGGCGGGACTGTAAACCGTTAGCGAGGGTTGAGCAAGGATTCAAGGAAGGACGGATTGAGCGAATGGGGAACGAAAGAACGGATGAACGGACGAAGTGGAGTAAGTAGGCGAACGGCAGAATGGATGCTGAATGGAGGTCCGCCACGCACCAAAGCGAAGACGGAGGACGGATAGGCGGATGGCAGCCGCGCTGAGCCTAGCCCCTCCTAGCCCCCCTCGCCTGCCTAGAAAGAAAGGTAAAAAATAGAGGCGACCAGAAGAAACATTGTAACCAGACCGCCAGCAAAGAAAAGCAAGGACTTGCAGACAAAAGGAAGAGACCCCGCACTGTGCAAGAAGGAGAAAAAAGAGAGTAAAGTAATCGTAGGATGCTCGCACGCCAGGGTGGCATAAACAGCGCGAGCCCCAGGGACGTCCGAACGCTGGCCTGCAGATCCGGAATCGCGTGATACAGTGCGCGAAAGGGCCGCGGATGCCATCCGGCGTCGCGCGACTCGTGACGGGTAAGTACACGCAAGCGACATCCGGGACGTTGTCACTGGGCGCTAACTCGTCGGGAGCTCCAGGATTGATCATCAACCCCATGGCGCTGCGATGATTGGCTTCGCCGCCGTGCAGCGTCGCGAGGGGAACACGCCGTGGCATCTCTCGGTTAACGTTCATGCGTCGCTGCATCTGACACTCCGAGTCGTGTCCAGCTTCATCACGAGCTCAAACCCGGCGACGACCGCCGCTGCGAGATCCACGACGCGGAATCCTGGCCTCAGGCTCAGCGCCCCTTTGGTATGCGATACGCTGCGCCTCCTACTAGCATGCGCGTCACACCGAGGCACGCGGTGCCCCAGCCTTCCCGAGGCAAGGCTGAGGCATCCTGAGGCACGAGGTGAGCGTCCTTCGCGCGCTCAAATTTGCATCCTTCTCGTGTCTGCGGTGCGGTGACTAGCCTGAGCCTGAGCTCGTGAAGGCGGGAAAGGCAAGGATGGGAGAGCGTACCTCGATAAACACATCACCGTTCTCCTCCCCTCTCTCTGGCCCCATATCTCAACCATTGCGTCTCCTCGCCGCGCATCCGTCGACTCGTCCCACCACAGCGGCCCCACTCTCGCCGTTTATACCTCGCCTCCCACCCTCAATTTCAGCCGTGCCTCCGTATCAAGCCCACCCCACGCGAGCTCGCTCGCAGAAATTCTCCGGCCGGACGCTGGGGATAGCGCCTGGAGACGTGGCTGGGGGCTTCTGCGCACTGGGGAGGGAAGGCAATGAGAACACGAATGCGAATGGAAATGAAAATAGGACGAGGGAATCGGAGAGACGCGTGGTGTGCGACGAGCTGTTGTCCAGAGCCCGTAGCCCTCCACACACAGAGCGCGGAGGAGGGACTCGGCGGTCGGAATAGATCCGGATCATTCGCGGTCCGCCGGCACGTGAAGCCGCTCAGATGCAACTCGAACCGTGAGAGCACAAGAGCTGTAGAATTTATGGCTCCAGCGCAGCCTCATTTGACAGTGATTTTTTGTCCTACAAAGCAAAAAAAAAAAAAGGTGCACGAACGTTACATGACTCAGGCCTGAATCGAGCGGGGCTGCTTCTGCGTAGATTCAATTCAAACTCTCAACCAACTGGATGCGGATGTGGATCACCCACTACTAAGCCGGTCTTAGCCTAAATACCCCCGGTTTTAAATCCTTAATTCATTTCGAATCAATAACAACACTGACACTGACCACAGAGACAAAAACTTGAACATCCTCTTACATGGCACAGCCCCAAATCGAACAGATGGTTCTGTTGAAGGATACACCACAGTTACTCGCTATAGGGTGCAGACGTGAACCACCCACTACCGAGCCGTGACTACCCTGTAACTGCCCTTGATTCCGGCTACTAAGTTGGTTTAATTATCATCTTCCTGGGGACTGAGCAAAAAATGGAAACCCGTAGCATTTCATACCTGGCTGGGTCCCGAATCGAACAGGCGATGACCGTGCATGCCACCACCAAACCCTTCTTCCCTCTACCTGCTCTTGCCTTTATTACAATATCTGGTTGATTTTTCTTTGCTTAATAAACAACAAAACACGACCCGAATGTCATGGCTCAGTCCTGAATCGAACAGATTTCGGCTGAACTTTCAATTGAATCTATGGACCACCCACCACCGAGCTATTCTTATCCCTCAGATATCCCTGGTTTGCATACCAAAACTACATAATTGAAATCGGGTCTTGCGGAGCAAAATTCACAAGAGATTCTATACATGACTGCTGGCTCAGGCCCGAATCGAACGAGCGTTTTCTGCAAAGCCATGAAGTAGTCCCCGTGGACAATGGAAAGCAGACGTGGACCATCCGCCACCGAGCCTTCCTTATCCCCTAAGTAGCCCTGCTCCAACCTGCCGCCTCCACCACATTCTCCTTACGAGGATGGCATTTATTACAATATCTGGTTGATTTTTCTTTGCTTAATAAACAAAAAACACGACCCAAATGTCATGGCTCAGTCCTGAATCGAACGGGTTTCCGCTGAAAATTCCATGGAATCTATGGACCACCCACCACCGAGCCGTTCTTATCCCTCAGACACCCCTGGGTGATATATCAAATTATTATAATTGAAATTGGGTCTTGCTAAGTAAAAATCAAAAGAGATTCTATACATGGCTGATGGCTCAGGCCCGAATCGAACGAGCGTCTCCTGCTAAGCAATGGCATAGTCTCCGTGGATAATGGAAAGCAGACGTGGACCATCCACCACCGAGCCTTCCGTATCCCTTAAGTAGCCCTGCTGCAACCTGCCGCTCCCACCACATTCTCCTTACGAGGACGGCATCCCAACATCCGCCTATTCTACTGCATATCCCTCCCTTCCAATTGCCTGGCAACTCGGGGGTATTAAACCGATTCAAGAGCGGAAGAGGTACTAACTCGCGCTAGTTTTCTGTGGCTGACGGTGCGCTCTATCCTTTACTTTTGAGTTGCGAGTTCAAACGCTCACTCTTTCCTTCACGATACAATAGTTCTCTGCCCACCGACGGATGCCGTGAGTTTTCTAGTATCCCTATGTCGCGTCTCTGAACTATTAACACATCTACAGACTCTGCTTTCCCTCGTTTATGTATTTATTGTATCTCTCTGCGCGGAGTTCACGGTGGATGTCTACATCTCACCACTAGTTTCGAGCGAGAAGGCAACGAGTATGTTGTTGATAGAATAATCTACGCCACGAGGTTCAGTTGACGCTCTGGAAATTTGTGTCAGCTAAATTCTGCTGAACCCGTCCGGTCCGTCGGATGCAGGAAGAGGACGCCGGGATGAAACCGGCTAATGCTCTTACTCTCGCCGCCGATGCCCAGTCCCAAACGGAATGAATGGCCTGGTGGTATTTTCGGCAGCACGTGGAGTAGTGGACTCTGCCCGCATTCCACATCTAGGTCTCTGCTGAGTTACCGGAGAAGTCAATATTGAACGCTAAATGAATGTGAAGTACAAGACAAGTCGAACGGCGTGATATGCTCGTACTTCTTACTCTAGCTGTTGACTCTTGAATCTATCAAGCTTACAGGTGCACCAGGAAAGGTACAGTGCAACTGAATGCATCAGCCGCAAGAATGAATTACGTTCTGATCGGCGGGAACTGCGCGGGATGCCGACCTCCAATGGCGGATGAACATAAGCAATCATGGAAAAACATCCCCATGGTCTCGTAAGCTGGCTCTTGGATGATTCTTTCAGGCTGAAATATTTGTGGACCCGCAACAAAAATAAAATTTTGATGAACGTTTAGGTCGGAACTTGAAAGGTGCATTCCCCCTCCCGCGTTTCAGTAGGTATTCACGGTTCAATATCCCCATCGCTTCCCCCAGGTCTTGAGCTATAAAGGCCACCGCCTACACCCCGCTTTGACCAGTAAACTCTCGAAGCATTTACGACTACCTCACCCAACCATGCGCTCATTCATCAACATTAACGCTCTCGCCATGGCTGCCGTAGCCCTCACCGTGCTTTGCATGGCCCCTTCGAAAGCCAACGCAGACATCATCACGTACGCCGTCGACGAGTGCCACGGCGAAGCAAGCGTCGACTTCCCGTGCGACGGCATCTGCCGGAGCTTTGCCAATCGTCGTTCGTTCAAGGTATGTGCAGGGCTCAAAAACCTTCCGTTCTCGAGTACTCATTCTTACATCACTATTCACTAGGTTGACGTGCCCGGCGACCATTGCGTGACGATTTTCGAGGACGCGGTCTGCAAGACCCCGGTCGCCGCCTTCGGGAACCCGCCCGCGGCTGACGGTATCTGTATCGAAGTGTCGACCGGCACCCCACAGCAGAGCTTCACCTGCGTCGCAAACACCAACTGCAATAACTAAAGCAAGTCTTTCCCTTTGAATCTGTGAAGCGTACTCATACCTATACATTAATAGCCAGCTTCGAATACATATCCGCTCAACGTCGTTGGTGAGGAGAGTACTTTTTACTTTGTCCAAGACAGAAAACTCGCAGAAAACACATAAAAAAAACTGATTGTCTGTATCCAATGCCCAGAGAGTATGTAATCTAGTTTGTTGTGCCGGCCTGTAGTCTTGTGGATGTCAATTATCGTTTGTTGAGAACGGAGGTGGTTTAAGTCAAGTTTCGAATCCGCTGACCAGACACCCAAAAGGAGTCCACGCCATTTTCGTGACTTAGTAACTTCGCTTAATTTCGCGAAAGTTTGTGATTTTGATGGAAATCCGGGAAAGTTCGTGATTTTGATGAGCTTCTGTGAAAGTTCGTGAGTTATCTGTCAAGCGGCGCTCCTAGGCATATCACGGAGTGATGCGTGTCATCAACTTGCCGAGAGTGGCCGGTTAGGTTCCGGTTAGGGTTAGAGGTTAGCGGTTCGGGTTGGTTAGGGTTAGCGGTTAGCGGTTAGTGGTTAGGGTTAGTGGTTAGGGTTGGCAAGGTATCTATATTAAAAAATACGGAGAGACTTGAGTTGAAGAAAATGATGGCCGCGTTGATGGTTTGATTTTGTGTGGTTTGCAATCTCACGAACTTTCCCGGAAACTCGTCAATGTGACGAAGTTTCACGCCTTTCCATCAAAGTCACGAAACTTCGCAACTTTAAGCGAAGTTACTAAGTCACGAAGGTGGCTACGACTCACCCAAAAGGCCACAGTCAGCCGGGAAAGCACCCATCGACACTCGCCACCACTGCCACATTTTGCGGCCAAAACTGGTTTTTCCCTCCCTTGATTTCAAGGCCAAATGAGGAACACGCACTGGTGCGCATTTCCCCGCGCCACACCACGGAACAAGCCAATCTGATAGTGGAGTTCCGTATTGCTTGTAGTTCAAACACATTGCAGGTTTACGAACCGCGTCTCGCCGTTGCCTTTCAACATGCCTACTATCCAATAGCAGCCAACTTTGAATTCGCGAAATCTACATTTGAATTCGTTAGCTGAAGCTTTTTACTTTCACAACACAGAAAAACAAACAAAAAATTGTGAATCTCTGTACGCGATGCCGGGGGGGTAGTTTGTATTGCAGACTCCAGCAGGCCATCACTCAAGGTCACTAGGGTGCACAGACACGAATTCCCTGGGCTCAATCTGGCGGGGTGTGTGCGAATTTCTGCGATCTTCTGTGGGCTCGGGGCATGGAACATCGCCCTTGATCCTGATTTTGTCCCCGCGTTGACGCCTATGTGTAATTTTCTGCAGTGCTAACAACTGTGGCCATGCCTTTCCACCTCCATCATCTCCTCCCCAGCCATGTCCTTTGAAAACGCTTGCTTTGTGCAGATTCATGGTGGGAACCTTCATACTGTCGCCGGTGGCATGAACATAGAACGGCAATTCAATCGGCGCAGCATTGCAGGCAATCCGCAAAACTCAGTGGAGTGAACACCGGGGAGGTAGAGTTCAAGGAAATACGTCGGGTCAACAAGGAGAACAGAGCTGATCATGGATACACACCTGAAAACGAACTAGACATACAATGTTGGAAGAAGGCCTTGACATTCGCCAGGGACACGAGGAGGAGGAGGATATATTATACTGACGCGGTCCTACAATTGGAACTGCCAATTTACTACATATGAGATTGTAACTCTCATGATTTCTGGCGTATGGATGTTTGAACGCCGCCGCCGCTTGAAGCCTTGCTACTGTATGCTGCAATGCACGTATGTTTCAACCACCGACAGGCACCTGTTGCATTTGGTTTGAACCAACATGGGCAACGATGGCAACGAGCAGCCAACGAGAGACTTTGGGATTGCTTGGTGAGCGAAGTCGGTGCCAAGACTCAAGGATGATTCTAATGCGAAACCGGGTTTCGTATAATCCAAGACTCAACACGGCACGGATCACGACCCCATGGCGATGCCGGCAGACGGCGATCATATTTGATCAGCGCTCCCATAGCTTCACCACGACTATCGCAAGCAAGCCTGGACAGTCTACCACCTCACACTCAATCCTTCACCAGAATTAGCCCAATCATTCTGCGCGCTTGATAAGATGCCACGCTAACATCCTCGTAGCTCGTCCGCCGCTCGGCCCATGTCCTCCACATCTGCCGACCATAATATAATACATCCTCCCTACAACCACCATACGATGCGTCCACTAATTAAATCCTCTCCCAAGCCGTCAAGCAGCCGCCGGCCGTAACTGGGAAGGATTCGGCGCGGACCCCTTCCTCGCGGGCGTCGCAACCGCCGCAACTATTACGGGGTATCAGGGCGAGGGCGTAATCGCATGCGTCAAGCATTAGTGAGCACGCAATTTATTAGCTGCTCCGTCAATTCTATGTATATCTCTCCGTGGTCTTGATCCTGTGTGAATTCTCTTTGACCATCCTCCCGGGCGCGCGTTACGTTATCATCCCGTCGCAGTGCTTCACATCTCGCACATCGCGCTTATGCTCTGCTACCACCCTGCTCTTCCCCTCCGCTGCAGACTTGGTTCTCTGTGCTGACATCCATTTGCCAGTATCGCGAACGAGCAAGAACATTTCCGCGGCGGGTCGCAGGCGAAACAGGTCTCGAGCGCGAATGTGGATAATAAGACTATGTACGAGGTGTTCTCCCTCTTCCACCCGAGCTCTGCCGTCATTCGGCGATGCCCTTCCCGCTATAATCTGGCACCGCACCATCGCGGTGATCAACCGCTTCGCTGTCTGAAACGGCCTGACTTCACTGTCTGAAACGGCTTGCCGAAACACCGTACTGACTCCCCTCCGCAGCTTTACCTCTGAATCTGGCCCTTCGTCGAGGCCGTGCACGCGGGCGTCGGGAGCGTGATGTCCTCGTACAACAAGACCAACCAGACGCAGGCGTGCCAGAGCTCGAAGCTGATGAACGGCATGCTGAAGGAGGAGTTGGGGTTCCAGGGTGCGTTCTACATTCCTCAGGCTCCGTATATCTCCGCTTTCTGTGTTGCTGAGCTCTTCTCTCCATCTGGGATCCCTCCAATTCTTCCATCCCCAATTTGTCGCGGCACCGCGCGGATTATGCCGGATTTTCGCCCCTCGTTTCAAAGACGATGCCTCTTCGTACCTGCAATGCCAATCAATCCCTATCGATGCTGGCATCTGAATGATCCTTCGATATTGATTGACCGTCTTCCAGGTTTCGTCACTTCCAACTGGACCGCGATGGTCAACAGCATGCAGCCTGTCCGGCTTCGTTGGCTATGTGCGTGTTTCTCTCAGCGTCTCCGTCCTCGAGCGCCTTCCTTTCTACCACCCACCATTTCCGATTTCAACGACCTGTGAGACTTGATGCCGTCCTTCATTTCTCCCTGTTGGTCGTTGACATGGATCTTCATCAGCGCTGGCTTCCATTGGCATATCGGATTCATGCCCTATGGATTTCATGCAGCAGTTCCAACCATCCGAGGTTTTCTTCCACCGCCCAGGTGAAATGGAGGCCGCGCAGGTATTCCTTCACCGGCTCTTGGATTCCCCAGCCAAGTTCGAAAGACATCTTCGGCAGTGAGTTCTTCAGATGCGCTCCGAATCCTCTGAACTCGACCTCGCAGCAGGGCGGGAATGGGGATTCTGTTCACGGCCTACGGGATCAACGTTCAGCCCGAGGACGACCCGCACGTCGATATCTCTGAAAACGCGTTCCATGCCATGGCTTGCACCGGAAACCGGGGTGCTTATCTCGTGGATTCCCTTCCATTGTGCGTCACGAATGTCCGTCTGGGTGTTCTAAACTCACCGAATCTTCAGCTTGAAATGGGTACCAGACTTCTTCCTTGGTGCGGGCTTCAAGAAAGAAGCACGGGAATTGTGTAAATCCGTGTTGGCCGTGCCGGAGGCGCCATATAGCTTTGCCAAAAAGTCTCTGATAATAAGGTCATTCGTGCGATTCTGGGGGTAATTTACAAGCCGGTGACAGGTTTCTGGGACGGCAAAACCCTCGATAGCTTCGCAGATTCTGCAAGAGATCGAAGAGACGCAAGACCCCGACGAGCGCCGGACAAAGAATTAGTTCCAAAAAATGTTCTTGGAACGTGTTACGGTGCGCAACTTGGCTAATTTATTTGGTAAAGCCAGCCAATGACTGGCTTCTTGTCAATTTACTAGCCGGCGAGTAACATTCCTGTTCCACAACGTATTCAGTCTCACACGTTTCTCACCGGTAGCTGGAGCCGATACGGTGCGCACCTGTTTTTTCAGCCAATTCCACTTGAAATATTACAAAGACCTCTGTGCTGGGGTCATTTGTTCTCGCCATAACGATGTATCCGGAAGTTCAGAAGAAGGCGCAGGCGGCAGTGGATGATGTTATTGGCCATGGCCGACTCCCGGGCTTCGACGATAATATCCCGTACGTGGAAGCCGTCGTCAGAGAGGTGTTGCGATGGCGTCTAGTGCTGCCCCTCAGCACGCATACATCTCCATTGATTTTCTTGCGAGTTCACTCACTTCCGTCTGTAGGTGTTCCACACGCAGTGACGGAGGATGATATTTACGAAGGATACTACATCCCCCGCAGCGCCATAGTTGTCGGAAACAGTTGGCCAATCCTACCAACAATCTGCACCCAGCCTTTACTGAAACTACAATCAGGGCAATCTTGCATGACGAGGCCACCTATGGCCCGAACACTGACCAATTTATTCCTGAGCGGTGGCTTACTTAGGACGGCCAAATCAACCCCGCGATTTGACAGATCCATTTGCCCGGTGTGTGAAAATTACCGGTATTCAAACTACACAATCATATTTCAACCGCAGGAAAAAGCCATGGCACAATGGTCGGTGTGGATCTGCGCCGTCTCAATTTTGGCAATTTTCAACATCAGGAAGAGCGTGACAAGAATGGAGTGCCCATTGAACCGTCCGGGGAGTACACTTCTGGGCTTTTATGGTGCGTGATGCGTTTCGTTTACCGCCTTCTTGGTTCACTCGTGGTGGGACAGCTATCCAATTCCGCGCCAGTGCGAGATCTTGCCGAGATCTGAAGCCGCACAAGTCTTGATCCTAATGTCCCTCCAGAATTCGCTTTAGAGTGTGGCTAACTATGTAGCCCTTTTATACTCAGGCTGCGTATACACAGGTTGCACAGGTCTTCATAGATGATATTTGGTCAGATAAATGAGCAGTAGAACAGTGAAGATGCAGAAACCCGTAAATTAATTCATCGATGTTTGCATCTATCCTCAGAAGCTGCTTGCTCGCTTCGCTTGCAAGAGGAGTTGGAGACGGAGGAGCGTACCGCGGACGGGGAAGTGACGACGCTCGTAGATGCTGTTGTAAAGGAAAATTTGGTGGACGTAGCGAACGTGGTTGCCCCCTATTTCCGGCATCATTATCCAACACGCAGCGACGTGTGAACCAGAAATGCTATAATTCCAGATCTGTTTGTGATCTGGAGGAGGTGCTTAAGGTGTGTGCACCTGCATAATGACGAGGAGCTTGCGTCTATTTAAACACACTCACGTCGACATAAATCCCCGTTCTGTGCGCGCCAGGGAATCCCGCCGGTTCCACCACCAGTGACGGCAAGTTGCGACCAGCTCGAGTAGAACTCTGCTTGGCCGAGATACTTGGCCCGATGCAGTGCACTGATCTGGTACCGGAGAATATAGTTCCCAGCTTTCAGATTGGCTGGGATTGTTACGTTTGCAGGGCTCCTTGGCCTGTGGTTCATTATCAGAACCTACATCCAGTTCAACGGTAAAGCCAGTTGTTATACGCACTTGTCTTGTTCTGTGCCCAGCCATGACTAACATAAATATAACGGCCCTGCTCGTCAATCTTGAACCATTTCGCCTTGGTGACATCGAAGTCGGTGCACGACGCGTTACCACAGTTTGCAAGGTACGTCAGGGTCGGTCCGATTTTGTGGGGGCAAGCACCGTCACCGCCGGTAATGTCGATGGTGATTGACTGGATTTTTGCTCTCACTGATGTAGGTTTTTTATTATTATTTGAGTCCAATGGGGAAGTCTAACTTGTCTTTTTCTGAAACTCAGAACAAACCTGTATAGCACCGGTATAGTCTCCGGCAGTTTACAATTATTTTACTTACCCTACTCGTTCGCTGTCTTAGCTTTCATTGTGTTCGCATATCTAGAATTACAGGCACAAAATCAATATCTGAATCCCGACTTATGGTATACTTATATTCTTCTTGGGAGTACGTCGCCCATTAATGAAATCAGTCTTTCCTCTCGATATTGGTGGAAAGTGCTGCTCTCCAGCCGTATGCCTGCATCCTTTATATACATAAATGGTGCTGATCGCTCACTCCGCAGCGTAGGTTTTGGCTCTCTGGCTCTAACCGCCATTACGAGATTCGCGGGTTCGGATGCAGATTTCATCGCCTCCGATACTTTCCCGGTCATTTTAGGCATCTCAAATCTTTTGATTCACGCGCGCGCTGGGCTTAGATGGTCTCAGGAAAGTGTCGGCCCTAAGGACCTGCCAACCGCAAAACATCCTAGTTCGAAGAATGGGGATGCTGTCTGGTCTGGATCTGTTTTCTCTGAAGAGGGAACCTGAATGGCTGATTGCAACATAGAAATGAAACACGGAGCCGCTGCCGAGCCCAGGTATTACACTAGTCCCTTTCCTCCGTACGAAGCAGACGGAGAAATCATATTTAAAAATCCGCGGGCTGGTCTGAATACACACTTGACAACTCGATATTTGAAAGAACCAAAAAATGAAGGAAGTCATAGGAGGCCCGCAAAGCTACTGTCGCCTGCGGAACCAGACTTTGGCCTTGCGATTTGGAAGGACCATGATTCCGAAAACATCGTCCGGGGGCCGTACACCTTCGATTTCGGCCCGGATGTCGTAGTTCATGACGAGATGTGCAAGCATAGCTTTGAGTTCGGCGGCGGCGAAAAATCTGCCTTGAACGTCAGCACAATACTAGGGGGACCACGATTCAGTTCCTACCTTCCCGGACAGGAGTGGTGTCCGTGGCCGAATGCCAGATGGTTTACGCTGGTGGAGATCATGTGGTGGTTGAAAATGCCTTCCGCACCCGATTGACCTCGGCCGTCGCGCATCTTGGAAAACCTGAATCCATCGAAAACATCTGGATCCTCGTAGTTCAGTGAAATCGAAGGTACTTCGTTCTAACTGGGAGTTCCAGAAAGACACAAAGCTTGAGCTTACCCGGATTGAAGTGCTCCGCTCGGCTTGCTGCATAAACCATGGAGCCGAACGGAATAACCGTGCCATCGGAGAATTTGAAGCCGGCTGGATCCAGCACCTTCCGAAGCATTGTTGCTTGCAAGTATTGAGCGCAGATAAATGGAGGTGTCGTGAATTACTCACCAGGCCCGATGTTGTGCACGCGTTGGGATTCCCGGAGGAAGCTGTCGATTTTGTACATGCGATTCAACGCTGCTTTTGTCCATCCCAGCTCATCTACGGCCTGCTCCGCTTCTTCCCTCATGGGCAGAATATGACTCGGATTCGCAGCGAGATCCAATAATGTGTGAGTGAAGACCTGCAAATACGAATCTAATTGCGCACGCCCGAAATATAAGACGTTCAGACCATTGAAGTGGTATGAATTGCGGCCATATTCGTGGAGAGGATCCTCAAGACGAGCGCAGGTGCACTCCGCTCCTCTCCCTCAGCTGAGTCGATTAGCCACGAAAGGAAGTCGTTCTGATATGATCGCATTAGGAAACACATAACCATCATGTCTGGAGGACCTCACCGGCTTCCCTGGCCAATCAGGCCCGAGCGCTGACTCTTGCGCGAATCTATGCTCGATGCTAGGGCCCAAATGCTTCAAGCCCTTGCGGATACTCTGATTTCGCGCAGAGATGAACGGCCCAAAAATGCTAAATATCTAAATCAATCGCTTGACAGCGGGTCAACTTCGAGACCACCTACGGCCACAACACGGATGGTAATAGATTGATCAGCTGAGCCCTTATTACCACGTCGATCGTAAATTGAACGACCAGTTTGAGGTACTCTTGATTCCTGCCTAGAACATGGGCTCGTGTCAAAGTTGTAAAATGGGAGTTGGTGTACAGAGTCGTACAGCAGGGGAGTCCGACAAAAATACGATTGGTAGTGCGAGCTATCATCGTCATTGCTGTCGGGAGCGCGGGCACGAGCTTCCAGTCTGAAATTTGAAACACTGAGATTGGAACACATAGTTGGTAAATGCCCCTACCTGTGCCAGTCAGGACGAGAGTGTCATCGAAGGCTAAAATCATCTCATCCCGAAGATCTGAGAAGCATTTTCCGAGATTGCGCGTCAACGTCGACCGTACAATATCAAGATGGTACGGATTGTCGGAAATTTCCCGCCCTAGATGGGGATCAGTCAAATCTGTGTTGCATATCATGGTATGAGGTGACCGATTGTGATGTCCGTTTGAAGGTTCTGAGCAGGTTTTATTAGTCTTCAAGCTGTATGCGATCTAGCAGACTTACGTCTTGGTTTCCTCCCACGAATGACAGAATGCTCTCAGGCGCTGACGCGAGCTCATCTATCAGAGTCGTCCCGGAAACAACGAAATCCCAGCAAAAGAGGCGAGGTACACGAAAGACTCGGCCTGGGTACTGTTTGCATCCCTCTTGTATCAAGTCTGGAGCCCGAATCAAATAACGGAGTCCCCCCGTACAATACTCCCAGATTCCGGACGAACCGACTGCTGGGATATGGTCGAGCTGTGGGGTTTGAAAGGAATTCGGTTCCCGTGGACCAGATACTAGATTTAACTGTACTCACCTCGCTTCCATAGAATCTCCGGCGGAACCAAGGCACAGAGATGAGGACCGCCAATCCGGACAGGAGCAGGAGCTGAAAGTCGCTCATGGTGGTTGAGAAGTGGTCCGGATGTGCGAGGGAATCGTAGCATGTCACGGACGGTGTTATAGAGCCTGTGAGTGGCGATCGATAGATATCTGACATGAATCTGACGGCTCGCATGGATTTAATTTAAGTTATCGTTACGCCACCAGGGCCGCCACCCATTTCGGCGTCTTTAAGGCCGTCTCCGCACTCCTTCGCTTCTTAGATTTCGAAATGCACGAGATTATGTGTCTGAATTAATGCTGGGAATTCTCGCACCAAGGATTCCGACGAATGTCGCGGTGGCCGTGCATCCTATATTATTTTATTTTCCTCCACTGTGGGCCGCCTTGATCAAATCCGCCGGCTTCTCCGCCACCCCATATAGCGACGCGCTCGGATGCGCGCTTAGCTGCAGCGGAAAAATCGACGCGTCCACGACACGGACGTTGCGCGTGTCGTACACCTTCAGGTGCGCGTCGACCACACCTTCACCGCCGTAAACAAAAAGAAAATCCCACACCGGCCGAGGACACACCTCCGAGTTCGCGGCGCATCATGGCAGCCGTGCCGAGTGGGTGCGCAACGGATCCGAACGTTTCGAGGATGAATGTCTGCCAGGCTGCATTCGAGCCTCCTTCGGCGTCATCCGGTACAGCTGGCCCCGGTGCGGCTTCGCCCGTCGAGAGGTCGCTATGTAATTATTTAGCCAACCCCAACAAAAAGAATGGAATCAATAATGAAGTAGAGGAGACAGGACACACCTGAGCGGCGCCGTCTTGAGGATTTTCCGCATGAGTTTCAAGCTCGCAATTTGTACGTCCATATCGAAAGAGACGTTAAAGTAGTTGACGTGGACGTTCGGGCACTCGAACGGGTCTGTTGACTGTTTCCACTGTGTCCTTCAACACAATTTTTTAAAGGCAAGAGATATACACTCACGACTATTTGTACCGTCCCGTGGCTGAAGGGCAGCAAGTTCCACAAATTTGTAGCGACCTTAATGACGCTACAATCCGCCCGTCAGCCAACGAGTTGCTAATCGACAAACCGACTTGAATGTAATTGACCAGTTACAAGGTGCGTACTCGATTTCAATGCTGAGGTAGAAGAACTCTGCTATCGGCACTAATAATCCATTCCATTTTGTGAACCCGAGAGAAGATATGATGAGATGCGATGAGATGCACCTTTATGCTTGATAATCAGATCCGCCTGCGCGCGGAATATGGTCTTCAGAGCGTCCGCGGAGAGCGCATGCTCCGCCTGGCTCGCAGCCCAGGTGCCGAGCGACGCCTCGATTTCCTTGACATTCGCATCGGCATCGGACGCGTTAAAGAGCTGGAATAGATTAGGGTACGCGATGGCGTTGTTAGGGCCGGTGCCGTTGAAAGAGAAGTCTGTCCCGATGGCGCCGATTGGATTGTTCGTCTGCGAGCTCGAGGTCAGCATTTCGTTTACTTATAACTGGGAGGGTAATGAAAATGGCCATGTAGGCACTGACCTGCTCTTGAAAGTTTTTACCCACAGTCTTCAAGTCGATGAGAGTGGTTATGCTCAGTGGGCCAGGATAGCGGCATCTCTGTGCTACGTTGGTGCCACCGGCGAATTGGGGGGGACCCATTCCGCCGAATTGAGGGGGACGGGTTCCCCCAATGATCTGAGAAGGACCCATTTGCGCCGCGGGACCATTCCACTGCGAGGATTTTCAGCATTCCGTAGATTTCTGGCGAGCATAATTAATGAGTTGTTACCGTTCTAGGATCGGGTACGTAGTACTGCTCTTCCGCCGAGGACTCGTTGAATCAGGCTGAGACGCGCGACATGACGAGATGAGAGCTGAAAGTGAAGATGGTGGTCGTAACAAAGGTGGTCCGATTATATACGCTTGAAACCCAAAGAGCGAATCGACATATGGGAGGGGATTTATTATACTCGCGAGGCTGAACGACGAATTTACGGAGGACAGACAAGTAGTACTGTATGGGTGGTTTATCCATGCAGAATTCTGTCCACCGAGCACAACACCATTCCAGGGGGTCAATCATACAAGATGCTGGCTATATGTGGACTGACCCGTCCTCAAATAGGCGGGACCTCCGGCTAAAACCCGGTGGGACCTGGTCGGAGTTCTCTCCTCCCAGGTATGAATCCCCGAAGTCCACCAGTACACACATAGCTGTCGTCTGTCTTTCCATTTGCAGGTGCATGCGGCAACCACCAACTCAAACCAGTCCCCGAGGAGGCTGGCCCGAGTAAAATAATAATAATTTTTGAGACATGCTTCCCAGGCGTTCTTGACCAGGATCCAGGGATCGAGGAGAAACACCGCAAGATGTGGTTACAACGTGCCGACACAGAGGATAGCGACGGGGAGTAACCAGGTGGCCGAACTTATTACTGTACTATGGAGCGATCCGCTTAGTCACCACCTCTTTATGACAAGCGCCAAATCGGCCGGAGGCAACTTTCTAAATATTGTGCACCCCTGTTATGTTGGGAACACTATATAGTCTGGTGGACGGAGGCATATCACAGATGAATGGAGACCCAGGGTTCTCTCAGCCATGTCACCTTCAAGAAATTTAAGTCCCGCAGACACATCCCTGAGGGCGTTGCGAGGACTTTCAACCAGCGATAGTCATGTTTTGTACCCCTGCGCCAAATCGGCCCTCACAAAAGTTTATAGTTCACTCGATTTTTTACTAATGGGAAATCCCTCTTGTGGATCTCTTGCCCGCATCAAAAGGTGTCGTTCAGCAAGAGGGAATAAAAACCCCATTTTTTCTGACTGAGTTATTCCACTTGTCACAAAGAGGTGGTGACTAAGCGGAGCGATCCATATTTCGACCAAGTATTCAAGGGGTGTGACCAGTGACCATACGTATTCATTTCCCACAAGCTTTACGACCCGTGCCTTCGGCACGGCCGACTCGCTGCGCTCGCGGCCGTCCCTCCGGCAGGGCGACAGCTTGTTGGGGCTCCGCCCCAAACCCCGGGGTGGGGGTAAGTATTATAATGAACCAAGAACAAAATTCTATATAATGAGTTTGGTACTCTATACACTACAAAACTACATGTCCTGTAAGATGGGAGTTTAGCTAAGCTATTTGGCTGATTGAGGCAATACATACCAAAAGCACTTCAGGGTATACTATATTTTTGGTGACCGTACTGGCATCATTCTTGAACAGTGCTTTAATCCGTTGACTCGAAGTGCATCGGGAAAGTGCCACATATAGCTGCCCATGAGCAAAAACGTCGGTGCGGAGGTCCAGACCAATGTGATCAACTGACTGGCCCTGTGATTTATTTATTGTCATTGAAAACGCAAGACGGACGGGGAATTGTCGACGTTTCATTTCAAATGCAATTTGCTCAGTAGAGGGAGTGATGGTGATACGCGGGATGAATGCTTTCTTGCCATTATGTTCTCCCCCAATGAGCCGAATCTCAAGAACATGTGGTGATATTCTGGTCAGAATTCCTCGAGATCCATTGCAGAGACCATTTGCTGGATCTAAATTTCGAAGGACCATGATGGGACATCCAACCTTTAATGCCAATTTGGCAAGAGGCAGCCCAGATGCACGGATGGAGTTGAGGTACTCGACAGGATATTGAAAGTCACTGTCAACTCCCTCTTCGGTCACGACAGAATCTGCACTGTGAAAAATTGTCTCCTCTCCTGGAAATTTATCAAGTAACATCTGATTCAGCTCATCAACATCATCATTGCGTGCAGACAGAATTGTGCGTTCCAGGAAATATTTATCCTGCTCGTGGTCTGCAGGTATTGTTGAGATTCCAGGATAAATAGTGTCAACGACAGATTGAACACTATTGCTGGGGAGCTTCATAACTTCAGGAAGTTTAATGTTCTGGGCAGGATCTGTACGTCTTCCATGCCCAACATCCAGAAGCCATTTTGCAAAGTCCTTGTCTTCTTGTCGTGCATCAGGACCTCCAAGTCGCATGTTATGAGTCAGTCGAAGGACTTCGACTTTCTTCCACAGAAGTGAGCGTTGAAGGCATAGTCCAACAATCTGCTCTCTTCCGCCTTTGATCACCACAGGTAATATCTGCTGAAAGTCACCCCCAAAGACAACAGTGCATCCACCATATGGGCGTGGATCATTCCGAATGTCCTGCATGGTCTTGTCTACAGCTTCCTGAGCACGTCTGTCTTGCATTGGAACCTCATCCCAATTAATCAGACCGACTCTACAAAGCAGCTCTGCCAGCATTGTGCCTTTTTTGACTGGACAGAGAATCCCTTCCCAGAGCTTAATTGGAATTTTGAATGTGGAGTGGGAGGTTCTGCCACCTAGAAGCAGCAGCGATGCAATCCCAGATGAGGCCACACAAAGTACAATTATGCCCTCTGCTCGCAATGCATAACATAATGTGTTGTATACGTGGGTTTTTCCAGTCCCTCCAGGACCGTGCAAGAAAAATAGCTTTGGCTCATGATTGATAACTGAGTGCATTATAGCATCAAAGGCAGCACGCTGCTCTGGATTGAGGGATGCAATCCGGGCCTCAGCTAAATTACGCTGCTCTTCACGGTCATACGCAAGCTGCTCAGCGATGAGACGGTTTTCCTCCAGCTGAGCCCAATCTTCAACTGGCCGTGGCATAGGAGGGAAATTTTCCAAAGACTTTGCAAAGCCATTAAGGATGGATTCAAGGAGGTAAAGACCAAAATCATAGATCTGATGTTCAGTAGGATTGGGAATCCCTTTGTGGATAAGTTTGTAACGGACGTCATCACAAATGTTCTCTTTGAAACGATCCCAGAGTGCAACAGGGTCCTTGAGAGGCCAATTTTCTTTCAGAATTGTTGCAAAGAGTTGCCGAAGTTGGTGGCCTGTTTGCATAGCAGCAGCTTCCTCCAGGCATTGCTCCCACTCATTGTCGTCTTCGAGCAGACCACGTGCAAGACAGGCAGCTTGGAAAGTAGGATGGACCACACCATCTACAGTTCGAAGATGCTCAAAAGATTTTGACCCGCGGACAACGGTGAGCAGAGTGCGCAGATAGAATCTTTCACCTGCTGTGGGGCCAGCAAAGTACATCCTGCCGATCGCAAATCCTCTCTGCCGTGGCTGCCAGACCTGCTGTGTCTTATTTTTCACCCAGACGAAATGCTGTGGAAATTCTTGGTACAGATGTGTCCGGGCTCCAGGGAGGTTTGCAGCATTGGCCTTGAAATATGCAGTCAAAGTAGTGTCTTTGCTGGCGGCTCGATTGAGGACATCTTCTGGATCTTCATCCTGGTCGAAGACTACATTTTGCTCATTTGGCAGGTGGACCTGAAGGCGCACCACAGTAGGTGTCTCTCGATGCATTTCATATCTAAAGAGCCTCCAGGTAGCCTCACATGCAGATATATATCGGCTGTCCAGATGAAGTTGAATCTCGTCATTTTTGTTGTTCAATAGTCAGAGTCCCTCGATCATGACCCTTGAAAACATATTTGTGGATATATTTAGTGGCCTTGATTGAAATACAGCATTCGAGGTTCATATGGCACTGATATTCCAAGATTGCCCTTTTGAATGATAGAATAAGCTGGATGCTCGGA
>JARGYA010001104.1:0-23186 GCA_029204335.1 Mycena vulgaris
AGGTAACAAATGGGCTCTACTAGGTGAGAATCGCCGTCTAGGATACGCCCTGCAGCTCCTGCTCGATTCTGGTGTGGATTGGAGCGGTGGAATGGGTGGATTCGAAGCAGCGGGTGTGGATGTCGAGGACCGACGCTGATGTTGCCCGCAGACTGTACAGCAAAGGCCGCGTCCTGGGCCACAAGCGCGCCAAACGCAACACCCGCCCCAACACGTCGCTGATACAGATCGAGGGTGTCGCCACAAAGGAGGACGCCCAGTTCTACCTCGGCAAGCGTGTCGCCTTTGTCTACAAGGCAAAGCGGGAGATCCAGGGCTCAAAGGTCCGCGTCATCTGGGGGTCCGTCTTTGCCTGTTCTTTCCCCTAGAATCCTTATTCACAACTCCCCACCAGACGTGTAACCCGGCCACACGGCAGCTCGGGCGTCGTAAAATCAAAATTCCGCTCCAACCTCCCCCCCCGTGCATTCGGTGCCAGTGTCCGCGTCGTATGTCCCCCGCCGTCCTCTTGGTGCCGCCATCTCACGCTGCCCGCAGATGATGTACCCCTCGACGATCTGAGCCCGTCGTCCCCCGCGCACATGCCTGTTTTCTCGTATCCACATTGCAATATGACATGCGCAGCTATATGCCCTGAGCCTTGTACAACGATAATAGACTGGTCCAAGCTTATGTGAGCCGCCTAGTGACACGCCGAGTGTTTCTGGCAAGGGGGACTCCGAAGATGTGCGCATAACCAACGAGGAAAGCGGGTCCCTGTTGCCCCTTCCCGTCCTGCGCGCGCGCTCTCTGTCTCGCCTGCGAGCGCAGGCTATTGTCAGATGGCGGACAGGCATCATTTGTTTCGATAGTAGTCGCCGCTCCCACGTTGGGGCGGGCTCACGGTTTCCGCTCTGCGGAGAGCTCGACTCGCGATGAGCGCTGAGCCTTTCACTCCTTCTGAAAGAGCGGTCCCGTGACTCACCTCTCCTCTTCTGTTCTCTTTTCTTCACCGGCTAGTTGTGTTCGTTCGCCGCCGCAGCCCGGCGCTGCATCTCCAGCGCTGGGCCGGATCTGGGATAAGTATCCCGAGCTCGCGCTGAACCAGACCTTCAACTTTCAAGGACAAGGGCATCCAAGAAGTGTTTTGCCGGACCTCGCGCGTCTACCCGTCGTTCGACGCAACGCGACGCGACGCGACGGGGCGGAGGTCGAGGAGTACCTGGCAGGTCGGGGATGTGTCTCTGGCCTCAGGGCCGAGGTGCGGCGAGACCTCTGTGCTCGCAGCCTCCGAGTCCGGTGTGAGACTGATTCGGATCCGGATGGCGCACATTAATATTCCCCATGGCGCTTGACAATGTTGCGATAAGGCTCGTGGAGAGGGAGAGGCCGTATGTAAAGCGGCTTGTTATCAAGGAGCTTTAAATTATGAAAGACTCGGAAATCCCGGTTGGTGTATCGTTTTGCACCCTCGAAAACGATGTACAGTGTTGACCTCAGTCTCTCGTTCTGTGTGCCTCATTCCACCGGCTGTTGCTTTCATTGCGACCTCACCCCCCGTGGATACTCAGGCGCACATCTTAGGCCGACGACAGCAGTTTTTTGTGTCAGCATTGTCAGGACGTCAGTTCATATTCGTCGAATCGCATCCTTGCACATCGCATGGCACTCAGTCTAACCCACTACGTGGTTATTACAGTTGACTAACCTCCAGAACGCGTGGGGCGGGTTAAGATGCGATGCGCTAATTACTCGGGTAGTTGAGCAAGTCGAGATCCGGTGCACGATCATTTCCTCTCTTGGACTCCGACGGCGATTAATATTACCTCTCTCATGAACCGCTCTTGCATTGGCACGCGAGTCAGAAGATTCCCGCTACCTTTAGGTACGGGTTCTTATAGGGCGCCCCATCAAAGTGCATTTTGGCGGACGATCACATTTTCGTCAGCCTTTTTGCATAAGTACCTATTCTCTTTGCCAAAATTCTCCGGCTTGTTACCAGCCGAGCTGTGTGCCGATGATTGCCGCCGCCGCACTCGTAAACATGCTGAGTCATCACTTTGAAAACGAGAGCTCAGCAATCGCTTCAGTGCCAACCCACACAAAACAAAACAAAATCTCATCCATGCACCTAAATTACACGAAGATGTTGAACAATCAGAAATCAAGGTAGAGAGTTGAACGGTCAAGTGTAATTTCCCGTGGCCCAATGTGAGCTGGTCGCCGTCGCGGGACGCCCGCGACGGCGACCGAGCGAGCGTTGGGCCACCATTATTTAATATTGATATATATCATGGCCTTGAACTCTGTGCACAAGGAATTTTTGTGAAATTTGCAAAGGTATGATGTATACATCTACACAAAATTCAATCAGCTTGAAAGACCCCAACAATTAATTGGTAGCGGGCTGTGCCGCTTGTCGGCCTTACCCGCTTTATAAATCTCAGCAATGGCCTCGTTCTTCAGGAGAAAAATCCGTTCAAAATTTCTCCGCAGTCGCTACTGTTGCGCTACTGTGTCTTGTCGCTTCTGACTTGCGCACCGGATTCGTGGCTCGCCCGGCCATTCCACCCACAAACGCCCATAACTCTGACTTGAAAGCACTCGCACTGGTAGTGTCGCACCATCATACATAGCCCGCTTTTGAATCTTACCCCCGCGTCTCGACACGTCTCTCAAGCTGTTCGCATTCTCAGTAGCTTGAACTCAAACTGCGAAATATGTGCTATCCTCTGAATGGCTTTAGAATCGCTGCACCGCGAACGAGTAATACACTGGCATGCTGAGTCCGAGTCCTCGGGAGCGAAACACACAGCGCCGACCACTTCCAGTGCAGTATCAATGCAGTATGACTGGGGCTGACTCTACACAACCTCGAGATTTGAGCGTTTGAAGAGCGCTGTATCTTGCCCATGCTGCTGCGTTGGACATCTCGGATCGGATTGATGAATTTCTGCCTCTCCACTTCATGCCCGAATATAAATGGCGTCACAAAGGTTGTAGTACGCCGCTGAGGCGCCGATGAATCAATATCTACGGTTTAGAGTCATCGAACCCGGCCCCGGGGCCCACATTTTGTATAATTACTGGGTCCGGGGGCTATCAGCTCCCACAGACTCCCAGAGTCTCTCTTGCTTCCTGCTTGCCACCTGAAGTCCCACTGCAGACCACATCAACATGAACTCGTCCACCCAAGCCGGATCCTCGCAGAACACCCTGCTTCCCGACATCCCGGAGCTATTCAACGCCGACTTTCTCGACGTTCTCATCCCAAGAGGCAACTCTCCGTCTACCTCTAATGCACGCGCTCAAACGGGCTCCTCTTCGACGCGAGACCGGACGCGTTCCGAGAATGGGGCCCCAGCGTACGGCTCTACTGGGTCCGCGACGCTCGACGCCTTCTGCAGCCTGGGCTCTCACACGTACGGACCAGAGGTCGGGCAGTACCTCGACCAGGTAAGCTACAAATAATTTTTGTTACCTTTGACCGGCACTCATCCGCATCCCCACAGGCATGGGCGGAGGATCCCGACTTGACGCTTCGGATCATCTGGAACCTGCGAAGCATCCACGACGGCAAGTCCGAGAAGGAGCTGTTTTATCGGTATGTCGCGTTCCTATGTCCATGTATTACCATCGCTGAACGTTGGCGCGCAGAGCCTTTGGTTGGCTATACGACAATCATCCGCGGACGGCGATCACGAACTTGCACCTCCTGGTAGCGCCGGTCTGCACGAAACCCAAACGGCGCGGCGGGCGCGCGCATGGGTATTGGAAGGATCTGCTGAATATTCTCGCGCTTGCTACTGTCAATGAGTTGAGCGACGTCGCCGAGCCCCCGACCTTCCTGCACCGCGTGCTCCCCGTCCGCTCACGACGCCCCTCTCGCCCGCAGGTGCCACGACGGGATGTGGAAGAGGTGGCTAGGCTGCAAGCTGGCCAGCAGCTCGCCGCGAAGGAGGCGCGCGCGGCGCGCGCGGTGGAAGCCCATGCACGGGTCGAGCGGAAGCTCCTGGATCCAAAGTATCGCGCGCTCTACATCGCCGTGGCGCGCCTCTTCTCTGCGCGTCTGCTCGCCGACATGCACCTCCTCCACGCCTCCGCGGCCTGCCCAGACCTGCTCCGAGACATCTCCCTTGCATCTAAGTGGGCTCCGACGCCAGGCGCGTCCCACGACCGATGCAACAACATCGCGACCGCCATCGCCCGCCTCCTGTCCTCCGACAACACAATGGCGGACCTGCACCCTCCGTCTGCGTTGGCAGAGTGCGCGTCCCTGGAAAGCGCGGAAGCCACGGGCATCCTGCGCTCGTACTACCAGCGCTGGATCCTTACCCCGCTGCGCGCCGCGACGACCGTGCCCGAGGCGCTCATGAACGCCAACCGGTGGACGGATATCCCGTACAGCCGCGTCAGCGCCGTCTGCATGCAGAACAACATGCCGGCCTTCTTCGACCACGACCCGGCCGGGTTCGAGCGCTACCTCGTGTCAGTCGAGGGCGGGACGCGGAGCATCAGCGGCGCGACGCTGCTGCCGCACCAGCTCCTCGCGCAGGTCATCGCGCTCTCCGCGGACTGCGAACGCGGGACGACGGCCGCGCGCGCGCTCGCGGCCGTCCGCCTGCGCGTCGTCGAGGCGTAGTGGAGGACCCTCGTGCAGAACCTGCGCGACTCAGGCGCGCTCGAGCACGCGCTCGCCGTGTGCGACGTCTCCGGCTCCATGGGCTCTCTCAGCGGCGCGCGCGACAAGCACCTCGAGCCGCTCTTCCCCGCGCTCGCGCTCGCGCTGCTCGTCGCGCAGCTCACCGCACCGCCGTTCAACGACAGCTTCGTCACGTTCTCGCAGGCCCCCGCGCTCGTGGCGCTCGACCCCGCGCGCGCGCTGGCGGACACGGTCGCGGGCATGGCGCGCGCGGACTGGGGGATGAACACGGACCTCCGCGCGGTGTTCCTGCGGCTCATCTTGCCGCGCGCGCTCGAGCGCCAGCTGGCGCCGGCGGACATGATCCGCCGCGTATTCATCTTCTCCGACATGCAATTTGACGAGGCGGCGGAGGCGGAGGCGGGCGCGGGCGCGGACGACGCGTAGGAGACGACCTACGACGCGATCGAGCGGGCGTATGCGGCGGCGGGGTACGAGGTGCCGCAGATCGTGTTCTGGAACCTATCGCATCGCGCGACGTTCGAGACCCGGGCGGGGCGTGGCGATGCTGAGCGGGGTCTCGCCGTCGATGCTCAAGGTGTTCATGGGCGAGGAAACGGAGGTGGAAGTAGAGGTGGCGGGTCGGGCGGAACCCGAGGCAAAAGAGGAGTTCACCCCGCTGAGCGTGATGCGGAGGGCGCTGCACAGGGACAGTTACGCCGGCCTGGTTGTAGTCGATTGATTTGTGTGTGTAGTATATTTTATTTCTTGAATACATCCCCTCGACGATCTACACCTCATCGCCCACTTTAGACATCTAAACATCTACTCATAGCCACCCGCCCAGCAACCCCTTCAGCCTGGTCGCCATCCCCGTCTGCCGTTCCTCGACTTCCACCGGCCGCGAGGGCAGCGGGCTGGTGGCCTTCTCCTTGCCACCCTTCGCGTCCTTGCCTTTCTCTGCCCCCTTCTGCTTCTTCGTCGGTTTGGCGGTTGCGGTTGCGCTGGATTTCGCGGCGCTCGGCTTCGCGGGTGCGTTCGATTTTGAGGCTGCGCTCGCGTTCGCCTTTGCGCCTACCCTCGGTTTCGCATTTGCCTGCTGGATCTTCGCCTGGCTCGCGAATGGGGCGTTGCGCATGACGTTACGCGCGGCGCGGGTGTCGGAGATGGGGACGGTCATGAGAATGGGGGCGGCGCGCGGGGGGGCGGTAGGTTTCGGGGACTCGTCAGGTGTTGGTTCGGTTGCCTTGACGGTTGCTTGTCTTGGCTCGGCCTTCGGAGGCGGGGGGGCCTGTTTTGCTTTTGCCTGGAGTGGGGGCGTCGGGCTCGTCTCCGCTGTGGGTTCGGCAGCGGGTGATTGAGCGGATAAAGTGGGAGAGGCGGACGTCGGAGCATCCCGAGACGAGGCTATAGGTTCCTCGGTCTGCGGGTCAGTTTCAGTCACGGCCTGGAGAAATGGGTTCTTCGACTCGGACGTGGGCGGTTCAGGCTCCCACGTCGGCGCGGGGCTCCTCCTACGGGACTCGTACGGGTTCTGCGAGCTCGCCTGCCAGCCCTGGAGCAGGTGGCGCATGTGCGGGTGGTCGACGGGTGCGCCGCCGAAGAGCAGGTCGCTGCGAGTGATGTGCGCCTTTGGCGCGGGCGTCATCGGCGCGAAGCCGCCCCAGTGCACAAATTGGCTGACGAGCGAGTGGTTGCTGCGCATCGTGGACAGCGGGGGCAGCATTTTATGCTTCTGAAAGCGCCCGGCTATGGCAGGTGATGAGCGCGGGACGTGGGGAAGATCTAGAGAACCGCGACGCACCGTAGTGCTCGACGCGGACAGGGATGACGCGCGAGCCGTCAGTGGGCTGCTCAAAGTAGCCGTCGACCTCGTCGGCAAGGTTGTTGTCTGTCCAGTCCTGTGCGTCGAGGACCGGTGTGATGTCTGCGAGCCCGATGCCGCCCGACAGCTCGCTAGTGTTCTGGTCCACGGGCGGCAGAGTGACATTCAGGACGACGTTGCCCTGGGGCACGCGCGCGTACGCCGCCGGGTCCCAGAAGGCCATGTACGCGATATACTGGTAGCGGGCCGAGCAGTCTGCGTCCTGGGGTTATGTGAGTGAGTGAAAGCGAGAGTGCAGGGCTGGTGTACCCGGTGGAAGCGGTATTCTGCGACGCGACCAAAGCGGCGCTCGACGGCGCGGATAATTGCAAAGGCGTCGACGGGGGATACAATGTCCTCCGCAGCGCGCAGAACGATGGCCCGGTGGCCTAGGACGTGGGCGAGGTGTGGGTGCTCCCCCCTCACCCGCGTCGACGGCGAGATGGTTGAGTTCACGGTCGCCACCGACGGCGAGAGGGTTGAGCTCGCTGTCGCCGCCGACGAGCTCGAGGTGCTCTTAGCGCGCCATCCAAGGCGCTGCCAGGCTGCTCGCTGTCCGACCCGGCGACAAGAGAACATGAAAATATTGGATCCTGATTTGGACTCTTTTCCCACGCGTATACCATGCCTGCACTTGACCGCTACCGCGATGCCCTCGCCGCCGTTGCAGCCCGCACAGGTGCTCCTCTCTCCTCCCTCGTTCTCTCATTTGGAATCCTGCACGAGGTGACCGCAGTCGTCCCTCTGGTCGGCGTCTTCTACGCCGCTCGCGCACTCGGCGTCGGTGAACGCGTCGTCGCGGCTCTCCCGGAAGATTCAGACAACTGGGTCGCGCAGAAATGCAGCACATGGGTGGACGACGGCGAGCAGTGGGCCGCGCGCGTCGGCAGGCGATACGGCGTGTTTGGTTTTGAGAAGGGCGATCGCGAGGGCCAGCCACCCGTGCGTATCGCGGGCGACGTCGCGAACGCCGTCGTAGCGTACGCAGCCACAAAGGTACTCCAGCATCTCCTGGACTCGTTATATGCTTCAACCTCGCCTTTCCGCAGGCTTTGCTCCCTGTCCGAATCGGCGCGGCGCTGTACCTCTCCCCAGCATTCTCACGCGCCGTAATCGATCCGACGCGTCGAGGGTTGGTGCGCGCTTTCCGAAGAGGGCCTTAGCGCCTGAGCGTCGTTCCTCATTGGTATATAGCACAAATTTATTTCGACTTTGTTTCAACTAGATGTACATTCGAGTTAATTGCAAGCAGTCAGCGGGAACATAGCAGTAATCATCAACCATTCATAGGGACATTTCTTGGGGCGCTTGAGGGAAACATAAATCGCACCCGTCGAGTTTTCCATCTTGGAACTCAAACTTTCCGACCGCATGCCACTCGATCTTTCGCTGCATTAATATGTCTGCTAAAAACCGAAGGTGGACGACTCACCCCGTCTTCGCCATCGTGGCGCTGCGGATCCGCACTCGCGTCGAGGACAACGAAGCGGCGATACTCTTCCACAAAGGCCGGGTGGACCTGCACGTGGCGCATGTCCGCGAGGACGTCTTTGCGCGCGCTGGTGGCCCAGGTGGATTGCTCGGAAGACGAATACGTTGCGTCAAAGGCGTTAGCGCAGCATTGAAGGACGGCGTGCTTTGTAAACGGATGAAAGAGCGTGTAGTCGCGCAGCCACTGGTCGATGTCCTTGGGGCTCGCGTCGCTCGCAGGCGTGCGCATAAGCGCGACCTTGCCTGCCAGGATGGCGTCGAAGATGAGGTCGAACACGAACGGGAGGGATCCCCTGCGGGGCGTCAGAGAGGGGAAAAATACGAGTGGGGGAGCGTACGTGTAATCTTCCATGGATTCGTCCTCGCGGCACTCGTTCAACCGAATCGCCATGCCGACGACCTGCGGGAGGAGGTAGCACGCCCACAGCGGGTGGTCGGCGACGGCCCGGATTGTCCTGAGCACGCCCCACGCATCGCGCACCAGCGCCTCCGGCGTGAACGTCACGATGCCGCCTGCATATGCATGAGGTCAATGTAAGGAGTATAACAACAGCCGACGTACCGAGCTTGTAGATCTCCCGGAAGCCCCACCGGTGGCGCGGCAGCGCCGTGTGGGTCCCGTACAGGTAGAAGTGCACCCCCTGGCGGCCGCGGCGCTGCGCCAGGAGCGGGAGCTTGTGGATGTTCGCCAGCGCCGCGACGTGCACAAAAACGAGTTGTGCACTGTCCTCGTTGGGCGGTACGACGCCGGCTCTGGAGCCGGGTTTGCATTTCTCGAGGACGCGGCGCAGGTGCTTGGTGTCATCGTCTGGCACGTCGTCCGACGCGCGCGCGAACCACACGACGGACGCGTGCGTGTAGGCGAATTTCTGGATGTGCGGGGGCAGCTTGAGGATGCGCAGACTGAGGTGCCAGCGCGGCTCGAGCGCGAGCGATGTGCGCCATTGCGCGGGCGAGAGGAGGACGGGCGTTGTACGCGTGGGGTGCTCTTTAGAGAAGTGGCGCCAGTGCAGGTCGGGGAGCGAGGGGATCTCCTCGTTGCCCTCCTTCTGGAGCAAGGCGAGGGCCGCGATGAGGCTACCGGGGGCGCGGAGGTCGGACGGTACGCGGAGGTACCCGACGAGGGCTTGGGTGGTGGGGGGTAGGACTATGAGGTATCCTATGACCTTTTCGTCGTCCCATAGTGCCGGTAGAATCACAGCCTGGGCTGCCCGTCAGGCGGGTACATGATAAACAAAACTGGCATACCTGCTCTTTGCGCGACATGTATTCCTGTAAAATCTTGAAAGACTCTCCATCCGGGCCCTCCGTTGCCGTGAGCCGCGCGAATTGCTGTATAGACTTGCAGTAGGGGAGGAACATGACCACATCGTAAATATCGTGGAAGACGGGGAAGTTCAGGTCCTTCCTGGAGGGCACGAACGAGGGAATGCGGGGGCGGTCGGGCTTGTCGGCCGTCGTGGCGTCGGTGAGGATCGCGCGCTCGCAGACGGTCTGCACGCGGCCGGCGACGGTGATCGTCAGGCGGCCGGTCCAGGACCATTTTTTGCTGGATCGGAACGTGGGTTGGAGAGGCGATGAGCGGACGGGGACGGGAACTCACACGGGGGCGGGCGCGTGGCGCGGGCGCGCCGGGCGGTAGTCACCAATTGGCGTCCTGTCGTCTCAGTAAAGCGCCGTTCCATAAAGGAGGGTGTGGGTATTTACCTCGGGCGTTCGTCACCAATTGGCGTCCTGTCGTCTCAGTAAGCGCCGTTCCATAAAGGAGGGTGTGGGTATTTACCTCGGGCGTTCCGGGAGTCTGGAAAGTGCATCGGTCAGCAAGCAGTTAGTTTGGAGACGCGGTGTACAGTGACACGCACTCTATGCTATTTAGAAATTGGTCGACGGGGTCGAGATTGCCTGCGAGGCCCCCTCCGTCGCCAAAGTCCGTATCGATATCCATGTCCATCGACTCGCCATTTCTCGGGAGGCTGTAAGGATAATAAATGAATACATTATTCTCGCGCACGAATGAGCAATAGCTTACCCGGCATAGCGGTCTTCGTCTGCTCCGTATAGGCCGGCACTGGCACTGGTGCCGGTGAAATCGTCTTCGTTGTACGGGGCGAGCATGGGGTTAAGGCCCTCGACTGGGTCGGCGTCCGTGTTTGGGATGAGCGTTGGGCCGGAGTCGACGTCTATTGTGTCGTCGTCGGCGGACTGTGAAGGGGTCGGAGCGAGGGCCGGGTCAGGCGATGCGCGCGGGATCCCCCGGGCCACCGACGTCGTCGCGAGCCGCTGCTTCGTCGCGAGCTTACTCCCCGGCGAAACGAAAGGCGGTTCGTAGACCTTGATGGTGCGCGAGAGCGGGCGCGGCGGCGGGGAGAAGAGAGGGTTGCGGGAGGGGGTCTCAGGCAGCTCATCGGCCTCGTTGGTCTGCGGTAAATCCGTGTCGGAACTGGTAAGCAATATGGACGCGCGCGGCGCTGGACGTGGGCGGGGGACGCGGAGCTTGATCCCAGTGGTGGGGCTGGTGTTCGCGCTGACCGCGATGGAAACGTCGTCCTCGGAGTCGGAGGGCTCGGCGAGCGGCTTGCGCGTCGTGCGGTGGTACTGGGCGATGTTCTCAACGTCCGAGATCAGAGGAATAAAGCTAACGTCTGCGAGAGGCGCAAACGCTACCTTGCGAGGGGAGTTGTCGCTTTGGCGGGGTGTCGAAGGGACGGATGGCGTTCGGGGAGTCGAGCGGCTTCGGCTCCGCTAATGAGGACCAGTTAGAATTGATTCAGAAAAGGTTCTGGCACTGGATACCTTTCTTGTTGGATTTTCGTTTTGCCTCTTTATTTCGTCGAGTGGCGTGACGCGATAAAAACGTAGCTTTTCTTGGACTGCAATTCTTCAGAATGAAGAAGAATAAAACAAAACTAATACTGACCGATCCATTCTTTGCGGGGCGCTACCTCGAAGCCTGGGAGGTTCGTTAGAAAGGCCTCATGGCCGACCTCATCCCAAAAGCTGCGGATTAACCGCTCGCAGCTGGAAAGATCGGCAGCCTGTTGCCAACTGAGACCAATGAGTAATTGGCCAGGCTTGGAAAAGGGGGGAAAAAATCCTACGTGTTCTCGGCCTCGGGAAAACCGGCCCACTGGAGTCGAGGAATGGGTGAGCGTCCATTATAGGAGTATATGTTACTTACCTGTACATAGTATTCCTGTAGTAGGAGAGGTTAATGGGAGGGTTAATAGGGTCAAACGTTACCGTACTCACCCAAGCTGGAGAGCTGACTATTGCTGTATTTTTTAGATGTTGTACGCCCGTTCTTCGGGCTTTCATGAGAACTTCTGTTTGGCAGTGGGTCGTTGGCATAGGTGGCGTTGGCATCCATACTTACCCACAAACCATTGTTCCTGCGGCTCTTGTTTTCGTTTCCGACTAGGCATGTTGGGAGAGGAGGAGAGATAAATTTCCTAGAATCGTATTGCTTCGGCGCTTCCCTGAACCTTAACCTTGCCCCAACTGGTCAAGAACATTTGCATTATTTTTAGTTTTCATGTTGCCGCGTTGACTGCGCGTGTTCATGAGACGCCGACAGGAAGAAAGTGAGAGCCATGTATTCATTGATATGCCACAGACTGGGTAAAGAGCACGGAGGTTTTATGACTGCGGTGATGAAACAGCGAGGAACGACCAAGACCTTTCTGCCGAAGATGCCGAACAAAGCACACAAATTATCTCCGAACCTCTTGATCCACCACCACCATTCTTTCCCTTAGCCCTCCATGTCGGCCCTTGACGATGCCAAAAACCTTATCTCTCAAAATTCTCGGACGCTGGCGCCCGAGGCCGTCTACTCGCAAATTCTCCTCATGAGTCTTGTTTCGGTGCGCCCCGACGTCACCACGGGCTTTGCACTCCGTTTATGTCACTTTTCTCTCTAGGTTGGTACCGTGCTCGCCTTTAACCTATTACGCCCCAAGAACAAGGTAACTCCACACATCAGCACCCTTCACTACCCTTGTGCTTAACCAGGAGTAGATCATCTACGAACCCAAAGTCAAGTACCATGTCGGCGACGCGAAACGGCCACCGCGGATGGACGACTCTATATGCGGGTGGCTCCCACCGTTAATACATACGAAGGAGCCCGAACTGGTCGACAAAATTGGACTCGATGCCGTCGCCTTCCTTCGATTTGGTCGACTCATGCGATGGCTGTTCACCGGCATTGCAGCAATTTCATGCGGCATTCTCATCCCCTTGAACGTTGTCTACAACCTCAAGAATGTGGACTCCAAAGGCCGGGACACCCTCAGCATGATGACCATCCGTGATGTATCTGGCAACGTTCTATTCGTGCACGTCGGTGTCACGTACCTCATCACCTTCCTCATCATGTTCTTCGTCTATACGAATTGGCTCCAGATGGTCAGATTGCGCAGAGCATGGTTCCGCTCTCCAGAGTATCTCGGAGCTTTCTATGCTCGGACCCTCACTGTCCTACATGTACCCAAGTCCAATCAGTCCGACGCCGGCATCAAGAACATCTTCGACTCCCTTAGAGTGCCTTATCCAACTACGAGCGTCCACATCGGTCGCAAAGTAGGCAAACTACCCGAGTTGATCGAGTACCACAACGAAACCGTTCGAGAACTCGAGACTTATCTCGTCAAGTATCTCCGAGGAGGGAAAATTGGGAAAAGACGACCCACGGTGCGGATTGGGGGTTCCTGTGGCTGTGGAGGAACCAAGAAGGATGCCATCGAGTTCTACACGTGAGTGGTGACATTTTGTTCAAAGAGATTCCTTGAGTGCTGATTATATATATCAGAGAGAAACTGAAGCGCACAGAAGCGGCCATTGAGGACTATCGTCAGCACTTTCATGAACACAAGCCCGAAAACTATGGTTTTGCGAGCATGGCTGCCGTTCCATACGCCCACGTCGTTGCCAAGATCCTCGGCGATAAGCATCCCAAAGGAACGACCATCTCTCTGGCCCCGAATCCTAAGGACATCATTTGGGAAAATATGAACAAATCAGACGCCGAACTCGCTCGTAAGCGAATGATGGGTTTTTTGTGGCTCGCGGTTGTTTGTTTCTTCAACACCGTTCCGTTGTTCGTGATCTCCATTTTGGCAAATTTGGCTTCCGTATGTTCCTGACCACTTCAAGCGTTCGATACTGATGGCGTCCTTTTTCTTGCAGCTCACAACTTTTGTTCACTTCCTAGACAACTGGAACAATAAATCCCATAGGACGTTCCAGATCGTGTCTGGTGTACTACCCCCCGCAGTCTCTGGTTTCTTCGGTTTCTTCCTCCCTGTTGTCATGCGCTGGCTCTCACGGGTGTGTGCTCGCATGCAACGCTCCTGCATCAATTGCTGATCTACATGCCAGTACATGGGCGCATTGACAAACTCCAAACTTGACCGAGCTGTGGTTGCGCGCTACTTTACATTCCTGATCATCAGTCAGCTTTTCATCTTCACACTGATTGGTGTGATATTCCGTACGAGTTATTCTTGCTTTACTTGCATATGAGGCTGAAATCATTGCAGAGTCGGTGGAGCAGATTGTCGTCGCAATCGGCGGGAAGAAGAGCTTCAATGAAATCATCAACAATCTTCACAGTATGTCGGGTTTTGATTCCTACGCATGGGTCTAAATTCATCTGTACAGCCCTTCCGGATACAATCAACAGGACCTACAGTGAGTTTCCCTGGTTCCCAACCGGACTTATGCTTTGTGGCTGTCGCGTATGGCGACGCACACAGAGCAGTCCGTAGCGTCAAGATACGTGTCTAAAGCCAATTTGCAGTTAATCAAAGTAGTTACTGGCTCACTTTCTTCCCGTATGTAACTCCTTCGTCCCCCTTACGCTCAAGTTAACAATTCCCTCAAGTCTGAGAGGATTCCTCGTACTTTTCGACTTAGCACAGATCGTCAACCTCCTCTGGCTGTCTTTCAAAACTCGGTACGTCACTGCGCAATATAAGCCATGGGTGAAATTGACGTCAACCTTAGTGCATTTGGGCGGACGCCTCGTGATATTCGTGAATGGACGCAGCCCCCTGAGTTCCAGTATGCTGTTTATTAGTGGGTCCTACCTTTATCACTTCTCCATTGCCGCTGACTGCTCGCGTTTGCAGTTCCAATATTGTACGTCTTTGAGATTTCCTTCATAACTAGCCTCACAAAGACGCACGTAGCTCTTCATGGGAACTGTCGGTCTCGTGTTTGCCCCATTGGCACCATTGGTTGCTTTGGCCAGTGCCGTGGTCCTCTGGATGAGTTCTATTGTTCAAAAATATCAGGTGATTTTTAAAAACACAATTCCATTCAACATCTAATTGGAAAATGTCCGTGTAAAAAGTTGATGTTCGTGTATATAACGAAGGTGGAAAGTGGAGGAGTGCGTCTCTTCCTTCGTCCGAAGGTCGATACTGAACTGGTCCCAGCGGTTATGGAATGTTATCATCAACCGGCTTCTTTTCAGTGTTGTGTTCATGCAGCTGCTTATGACGCTCAGTAAGTACCCTGTCCATGAAGGTGCGAATATACTGACATGTTGTCTCAGCCATCGGGCTTCAGTACGGTTGGAGATCCTTCACATGGGTTGCGACGTTGCCACCAATTTTCATCATTGGTGTATTCAAAATCTATATCAGCCGCGTCTTCGATTCGGCGTTCCGGTATTACATCCCGAGTCCCGATGAGCTCGCTGCTGCCAAGATTCACTCTGAACGCGCTGATGCTCGGGCGAACAAGCTGGAGAAGCGGTTCGGGCACCCCGCTCTGCACGCGGACCTCTTCACACCGATGCTGCACGCGAATATGATGGGGCTTCTGGGCCAGGTTTATCAAGGCAAGATCGGACGCGACCACGCGAAGCTGGGCGAATACGGCGGGCAGAAAATGGAGGCTCAGGTTGTGCAAGGCATCAAAATTGCTGCCATCGATCATGTGCGAAAAGCTCCATTAGCTTCTTCATTATTTGGCCTTTACCCTCTCTTCTCAGAACGATCTCGAATACGATCCCAATCTTTACCGCAGAAACTGGGCGGATGACTGGGATAATCAATCGATGGCATCTACCACTGTTTTCGGGGACAGCAGCGTGTCCCTCCACCCCGCCAAGTCCCAATACTATGCCAGTGATGCCTCGCTCCCGCGACTTCAAGGATATGACAATTACCTTGCGGGCGGTCCCAACAGCGCCGGACATTCCCAAGACATTGAGCTAGCCCGGTTCGATTCGATGAACGAGCCATTGCTCAGTCCGCGGATGATCTACCACCAGAACCAAGGTGGAATGTCGCAGGGATCAATCGCGTCGCCAGCATCGCTATATCAAGAACCGATGGTGGCCGGCGGATCGCGCGAGGCACCTTTGCATCGACCGCAGGAGGGAAGTTACGGGCAGTCTGGCTACAGCGGCCCTGTACCGCAGTCTCAGGACGTGGGCTACGGTCACCCGCAGCAGTATCCTCCGGGACAGCAGTACCCCCCGCAACAGTATCACCAACAACAACCCTCACACTTCTCATCGCGGCCCGGGACTCCGAACTCCCAACAGCAGCGGACCATGTCTCCCGGTCCTCCAAGGATGATGACCCCCAATCCTCCTCAGCAGCGGACCATGTCCCCCGGTCCTCAGAGGATAATGACCCCCAACCCTCAACAACGGGTCATGACCCCCAATCCCCAACAACAGCGGACGATGACTCCCAACCCTCAACAGCAATGGGGTCCCAACCCCCCACAGCAAAGAGGTAACACGCCCAATCCGGGCAACGACAACATGGCCGGCCGTGGTGCATACCGGGGCTGATTTGCTGAGACTTTTTATCGATATTTTTACTCGCCATGAATCTGCTCTGCATTTGTCTCGCCCGGGGATATAGTCAATGGACTTTTGAATTGTATACCTATACTGTACATATGCCTGGGCTCTCTCACTCGCTAATTAGACAGCATCCTTTATCCCTCGCCCATCAGCGTATTGAGAGCCCGCACGACCACGCCAATGGCTTCTCTTACATCCTGCTGGTCGCTCTCCCGCACCCGCTTCAGTAACCGCCCTTCAAATTTGTCTGGATGAAAACGCAAGAACGTCTCTCGGAGTTTGTCCTTCCGATACTTCTTGTCCTTATCCGTAGATGGACCAGAGTTAGCAGATGGGACGAGAAATGCAGCTATGGCGTCCACAGTAAGATCCTCCAGCGACACTGCGGGATGTGGGCGAGTCCCCTTATCGGGCTTTTGGCGGTGGGCAGAAACAATTGGCCAGGGAATATCGCTGAACCTCAACAGACTCTGCACATTCTCCGGGTCGCCGGGAGCAGCAAGGAGCTCTTTCCACCGCAAATGGTACTCTTCACGGGCATAATCTGACCGGCGAATTTCCTTCTCCAATTTCTTGCGCTTCCGCTCTTCCTCGGCGATCTTCGCGAGGCGCGCAGTTTCAGCCTTGAGAGCCTTTGCCTGTGCGCGCCGAGCGTCTCGCAATGCCTTCTTCTGTTGTTCCTCGGCGTATTCCTGAGCATGGGTCTTTCTGAAATAATTTAAGTATTTCGATGAGACGTGCATAGCCAAATATGTGCGCACCGGTACATGCCCGCCCGCATCCATTCCGCATACTCTTCATCATCCATGTGCCTCGGATCCACTTTGAAGATATCGTCGGCGGCGACGGCATGGTCGTAGTCTGCGCGGGAACTCCCCGTCTTCCACCGGTCAGGCACATGTGCATATTGGTTCATCTGCGACTCCAGCGAGTCCAGTCTGTCGTCATCCTCAAACGCCCCAGTCATCTTTTCGCGAAACCGCGCCTCCTCCAGTTCCGCTCTAATAGCGTCATAATCGGGTTTGTATCGCGAATCTAAGGGTTCCGGTCTGGAAGAAGGTCCGGCCTCGGGCTGTGGGGGGTGGGGACCGTACACGTCGTCGTCTCCTTCCGAGTCACTTGAATCCCATTTGCGAGTGGGTGCATCGGTGCCGCGATGCGCCGAGACGTCGGGACTGTCCCGCGCGCGTTTGGATTCCCGTTTCCGTTTCTTGTGGATTCGGTGGTCTGCCTCTTCTTGTGGTGTGCGTTTGAGATGCAACTTGGGCATGACGGAAAGCGGCGCGTCCCAATATGGGCATTGATCCGGACGATCATCGTATCCTCCCACCATGTCCTCGCCTCCTGCAAAACGCCAACGGGCAGAAGACGCGCCCATAACCGTGACCCGGTCAGAAATTTGGCACAACGATGGCAGTGTCGTTCTGCAAGCCGAAAATACGCAATTTCGCGTCCATTGGAGTGTTTTGTCGCTGCACTCGCCGTTTTTTCGCGACATGCAAGGACTGCCCCAGCCACCCGACCAGCCGAGCATTGACGGATGCCCTGTCATTGAACTGCCGGACGGCGTCCAAGACGTTGAGCATTTGCTGAAGGCGCTGTATAATCCGTGAGTCGCGCAGTTGTGTAGTTCAAATACACTTATCATAATACACTTATTTCCAGCGCACTCTTCAATCAGACCGCCCTTCCATTCCCGTATATTACCAGCTTCGTTCGCTTGGGCCGCAAATATGATTTCAAAGACCTCTTCGACATCGGAGTGGAACGGCTGGCTTATGAAAATCCCTCGAGCCTTGAGGCATACGACGCCTTGGTCGCCAATTGTAAAGATAATCATAATCAGTATACAACGCGGATACTGTATCAGCGAGGCATTTACTTCGATATGTTGACATTAGCCTGCGAAAACAAATTATTCGCTCTTCTGCCATACGCGTACTTGCGTGCATCGAGATATCCACTGGTAAGGTTTACTAGGATTTTTACTTTCAAAAGACAATTCAATTCAATGTGCCTCAGTCCAGGATATTCACTGGGGATACCAGGGCCGACGGTACCTTTACCACCTTGTCAGCACCGGACCAGCGGATTTGCGCCTTGGGCCGTGAAAAAATCTTACAGACCCAATGCGCGCCAGGCAACACCTTCGGATGGCTTGCGTCGTGGACTCCTTCTGCAGATGCCGGTTGTCTAGATCCTGCCAAGTGCACAAAGTGGAGGGATCAGCTCTTGCCCACCCTTTTGGTTTCCCCAAATGTTTAGGCCTTGGCCACCAACTCACACAAAAAAAAAAAAAAAAATTGGCTGCACCGTTTGTGTGCAACGTGCTGATGAGGGGATGATGGAGGGGCGTGCAAATATGTGGGCGTCGCTCCCCGCCATTTTCAATCTCCCTCCGTGGAACGAGCTAAAGAACGAGCTGTGATCAGTGTATGTGCGACATTACTTTGGTTTCAATATTCGTTCCTGATATTCAAAGGCTTCCGACCGTCCCAGAATCATGGCCGCGACCCACTCTCCAAACTAAACATGTACATTACGTGAGCTAGATATTTTCTCAAAGACTTCGTTGAGTTACGCATCGGCGTTGCGCATGGTGGGGTCTATCCACTCCAAGCCCAGAATATCGAACACCTCTTGCTCGCTGCGCGGGAAGTACTGTTTGCTATCCCTGCGCCGGGTGCTACCAAAAAAATCAGAGCAAAGCGAGGGACAGGGGATGCAGGCGTACATGCCGGAGCTGTCGAATTTTAGGCCACTGCGCCGAAATCGATTCAGTATAAAGTAGACGGGAGGGAATTGAATTCACCGTTCGACTTTCGCCCAGAGGCGGAGGTCGCGCTCGAACATCTTGGACCCGGTCCTGTACCACGGAATGAAGCGTGGGAGCTGAGCGACAAAGGAGGACTTACCACCCAGTTATGGCCGTCCAGTATGCTTCGGGCGCAGCGAATATGAGATCAAGCCGGCGGTGGATGCGCCTGCCTGATGAGGCATCTGGTGGGAGGATAAAGACCGTCAGCGCTTTTTCGAGGGTGTCCCAGTGGGAGGTGCGTAGGGCGTCGGGGGGATGGAATCCGGACAGGTCTAGATGGATCAACATAAGCAACATGGAGTCACATCTGTGTGAACAAGGACGCACGCATTACGTGGGTGATGAGGCCTGTTCGAAAAAGAAATGAGATGCAGTAGGCGGTACAGAGGGTGGATTAATACCAACCACGGTCGTACAGCCTGTTCACCAGCCTCTCACCGAGACCCTTAACTTGGTCAGATCCACTAACTAGTGTGGGATGCGTGATAACGATGTCGACGTCGTTGCTCTCCATTTTCCCTCTGCGGTATCTGGCCGCCGTGAATGAGTGGAGTACACTTCTGGGAAGCCCACTGTTGCTTACCCGCCGACTATAGTGCTGAGACAGCCCGGGCGGAGCTTCTCGAGCTCGGCCATTACGATGTCGTGCATCAGATCCACTTCTGCCCGCGGGATCTTCTCGTCCAGCTCAGTCCTCAGACCCAGCGCCGCCTTGATCGACAATGTAGGTGTTTGGGTGCTTATCTTGCTTTCTTTGTCATTCCGGGACGCAGGCGGAGGATGAGTGGTATAGTGCTCCTCCACTTCATCAATGGTCCGCAGGCCGAAGGAGTCGTAGAGCTTCCGTGCAGTTGTGGCCCCAATGCCGTAGATCGTGGCAAATGCAGAAAGAGCTCGGAAGCGAGAAGAGGCTTGGATTGTTTCTACGGACACGTAAACGCAAGAAAATGGCGGCTTGTAAGGACGGACGGCTTTCCCTGATTTCTCCATCGGTAACGTATTCAGTGATCTAAGTGGGCATGAATAAATTGAGTGACTGTATTCTGCACAGTAAAAGCACCTTTGAAAGCATTTTTTCGCCGATGCCGGGAAGCTTCGAGACTTCCGCCAACCTCGAAGCAGTCAGAACATAGGGATAAGCTGGGCGACGCTGAATTTAGATAAGCAGGCACGGATACTTAGTGTAAGCTGACCTTTGACGACCTGGAGGGCGGTCAGACATTGAAATTGGTTAAATTATTACAAACGTACGGATATTGTTCGCTCGTAACTGAGGGCCCTGATGTCTTGACCCTCGAGCTCCCGGGAACGCCGGATTATTCCCAGTTGTTGCACCAGTTCTTGATTCGGACATGTCATGGGACATTTCCGCAAGCACGCGTAGCGGCTGGTGTAATGAGCCTTCATTAGCTCAACTCCCTGCTCAGATTCTGTTGCAGGCAAGGAGCTGACAGTGTCACTGACAGTGCTCGAGCCACCGCCGTCATCGGAATTGTCATCCGAATTCGGGCAGTTTTCGACAGTGGTCTGCTGCAGCTCGCGCAATGCAGCATAGTCCCCGCAGGGTAATATGGTACGCTGCTTGACCGAGTCGCGGAGCCATTCTGGGGTAACGATCGCCTTGTCTTTCTGTACAACGCACATCACCGATTAGGACCATTGTGTTGGTACGATGGGCATACGGCAAGGTCCCAGTCAACATGTCGTTCTAATCGCTTTCTCATGTGAACATTCGTGATGATAATGTCGGATTCCTCTGCGGTATGGCACAGTTCCAGCTTGGTTTCTTCCTTGGCGACGGTCCGCGATTTCGAGACCCTCAGGTTGTGTTGTTCTGTCAGAGAAAACAGCTCTGAGATGTTTTGCGCATTGAGTTTGGCTTGCACGAGGTAGAGTTTGATGACGCCGGAGGCTGGAATTTGCGTCGACGATTCGGACGAGGCGTACTCGGAGCTAGACTCAGAATCGCTCCCCATCTTTCGACGTTTGGTCGGGGGCTCGGATGATCTGGACGGATAGTTTAATCTCATCTGACGCCGTAATATGGGGGGATAGTATGACAGTGGAATGACGAGGAGAACTGGCTGGACGTTGCCAGTGCTTGTTCGTGTTACGATCGCAGAGCGATAGACAAGAACGCCCGAGTCCTAATTAGGCAAGTCATGGGGGAAAGCAAGGGAAAAGGCCAGAAAATACTCCAAGACATCGGGTTCGATTGCAAAGATGCATAAAATGCATTTGTCGGTCATCTAAATCGAACGAATAAAGGTGGATCGGCTGTGGAGCTGTCACCCCTGCTGTGGACGTGCCAAAAAGAGTACGTGCCCAGCTTGCCTTGGAACAGCGCCCCAGCTTAGGACCCACGGGGCTGTGGAATATGGGTACTCGACGCTCGAGGTCCCCTGAACGTCTACGGTCTACTAATAAATTAAAGCCTTCTGATGGCCTTCTGGCGATTCCGTCGTTTACTAATTTCATTTCCACGTCGATCAGCCAACGATCTCGTCATAAAAGAATAGAGCAGAACTGGACTTCAGTTATCCTGGGTTGTCCTGTATGCGTCAAATCGGATTCTCCACATCAATCGCATCTTTTTCGTATTGGAAATGACTTTGCTCGCAACGCGCCGGAAGAAATCCCAACTTCAACGGGGGAGAGAGGGGAGGTGCCAAATATATATTATTATTTAAAACGAGAATCGAGACCAAGCGGCCGTTCATGACCGTCCATGACCTTGCCATGACCGGCTGCGGGCTGCCTGAGTCATGCGCGTGACGCCGAGATCCGTGGGAATGTTACTCCTGAGTCCAATCCTCTGCCCTTCTTTACCCTCACCACGACTCTCTCTTTCTCCTCCACACTACCCACAATGGCCGCCGTGGCGCGTTCGGCCGGGGACTTCACCAACCCGCCGAACTACGAGTTCCCCCACCACAGGCTTACTCCCATCCTTCGCGATTCAGAGAAGACTCCGATCGTGTTGGTCGCCTGTGGCTCGTTCAGTCCAGTCACGTACCTCCACCTCCGCATGTTCGAAATGGCCAAGGACTACGTGCGACAGAACACAGACTTTGAGATCCTCGGCGGCTATCTCAGTCCTGTCAGCGACATGTACAAGAAGCCAGGCCTCCTCAGCGCCGAACATCGGTGAGCATTTTTCCTTCGTAACTGGGCTGCGCCCGTCTCCTGCCCTCGCAAGAGACGGATGCGAGGGAAACCATCTCTCCGGAGACTTGATCCGGAGTACGATCGGCTAGATTCTGTCAAACGATGGCGCTCTATCGGCGACCCGACGCTGATGTACTCGTAGAGTGAACATGTGTACCCTTGGCGCGGAAAACACCTCGTCATGGCTCATGGTCGACCCCTGGGAGGCCTTCCAGGATTACCAGCGAACGGCCGTCGTGTTGGATCATTTTGACTACCACATCAACACCGTCCTGGGAGGTGCCCAAACCAAGTCCGGCGAGCACCGCGATATTCGTATAATGCTCCTCGCCGGGTCCGACTTGATCAACACGATGAGCGAACCAGGCGTGTGGAGTTATACTGATGTGTGATACCTTTGATCTGTACCACATGTTACTAATCACCTTCCGCAGCTCGACCACATCCTGGGACGCTATGGAACGTTCATTGTCGAACGGGCTGGTTCTGGAATGGATCAAGCCACCGATACCCTTGCACGTTGGCAGCACAATATCCATCTTATCTCCCAGCTAATCCAGAACGATGTCTCGAGCACGAAGGCACGCTAATCCCGTTTTCGTTCTGGATGTGGTTTTCCTAACGAAAAAGTTCAGGTGCGATTGTTCATAAGGCGCGGTCTCTCTGTGCGCTACCTCCTGCCATCCAATGTGGTGGACTACATCGAGCAAAACGGCCTGTACCTGGAGGAGGGGACAGCTCCGAATGCTCACGAGAAGGAGCCGGTTGCGGGTGGTTCCAAGAAGGACTTGCATGCCTCTACCTTACGTGCCTGACGCGCTCGACCGGAGGGTTTGCCGTTACCTTCCATCTGGTCCCTTGCAATGACTCGGCTGCACATACACCAGTGTATCTATGGGAAACAAACGAGTGTATAATAGTCTGGTGCTAGATGAGGGCAGTATTTACTGGTGTACGAGTTGGTAGAAGATTCTAGTTATGATTATTTTATTCTCGGGCACTGACGAACCATTACTGGAAGCGGTTTACCCTAAAAGCATATACGGGGATTCATCAGCGCTACCTTTTAGATGCACGTCAGGGCATCCCAATTCCGGCGGCACTTGCGGCCCAAGGCATACTAAAAACAGACCAGCAATCACTCACTCGGCCCAATCCAACTCGTCGACGTGCGGATTTCTTTTTGTCGGCTTCGTGTACCTAGTCCTTCTGGGCCTTCTCACGGCCATTTCGGTAACGTCCCCAGCGTACTAGCGCACTAGTCGGCGAATATATCCTCCGGCACAAACTCTAATATCCTTTTGCTTCCAACGCCGCCATTTTCCGTCTTCGACAGCACTTAACGACTAATGTGCTTCTACTAGCTACTTAAGTCTGGAGATCTGGCTCCTCGACT
>JARGYA010001105.1:0-23152 GCA_029204335.1 Mycena vulgaris
GCCCACTGGTCATTCGCCATCTTTGCCTGCACTCTCATCGCGTTCGTCACAGAAGTCAGCTAACACAGGTGCTCAGCCTCGCAAACTTAAATCAACGCAACACTGACCGGTTTATTGCAGTACCTGCAGACGAACCTTGGCTATAGACAACCCTTCTTCACATTGTATGTTCCCCAATTAGACTTGCGCTGCCCGTGTTCATCGCGCCCAGTTACCTCGTTCATTCCACGTTTGCGGTTATTTTCCCATTCCATCTACTGTACCTCACGGCCACCACCAAATATTCGGCCCCTGCACTCTGTAATGGACTGGTAATCGCCCTCACGAATCATCTTGCTCCATCCACCCCGTCCAAGTTCCCAAGATATCAGTTTCTGCGTTTGATCCTCGCGTTGACAGTAGGACTCACATATCCCGGGCTGCTGTGGTTCTGTGCCATCTCCCTCGCATCGTGAGTCAGTCCCGTGCATTGCGCCAACCTTGACCGATACCTGGTAGTGTGAGCGATGTCACAGGTAAGCTATACGAATTGTACCAGTTCAAATGCTGAGAACAATCAGCCATCTGGAACACCAACGCGTTCTTCGCGTATTTAATGACCTCCTTTAGATATAAATGGGAGCCCCGGAAATTTGGCGCCGTTTTGCTGGCGACAATCGGTCCTCATTGTTGTGTACGGCGGAAGCACGTCGACGAACAATGACGAGGCCCCTTCCATAGAGCGCGTCTCACTCAAACCCTCTGCCCCCCTCGTTGGGGATCTTTTAACCCTCGTTGCCTCCATCGGATATGCGCTGTACCAAGTGCTGTACAAGAAATACGCCGCTCTCCCGTCCGACCCAGAGCTCGTAGCAGAAACTGCTTACGAACACCTCCTGCCAGTGACGATCCTCCGGATATTGAATACGAGACTGTCGCGTTTGACACCCAAGACGCTGTCTACCCCCCTCCCTTCGGCCTCCACCCAAACCTGTTAACATCGGCGATAGGCCTTTGCACTCTGGGGCTGCTCTGGATTTTCATCCCTGTCCTGCATTACATGGGTCGAGCGTTCCTGCTCCCTCCCAACTTCACCGTCGTATTCACCATCGTCGGGATCGCACTTAGTGGCGTAGTCTTCAATGCAGGTTTCATGGTATGCATATCCTTTGACATTATCTCTCCCTCCTTCGTTGACATTTGATAGGTGCTTCTGGGCGTCTGGGGACCCATCATAGTCTCCGTGGCAACCTTCTCACCATAGTGCTGGTTTTTATCTCCGACATTATATTTGGTGCGGGGGTGGAGGCCGTCACGCTGGGCGGCGTTGTGGGTTGTGGCCTTATCGTAGCAGCATTCGGTGTCCTGGTCCATGATTTGCTGGATAAGCGACGCCACGCTACCGAAACCAATTAGAATATTGACTAAAACTTCGCTCCCTCAGAGACAGTCCTTCAAAGATAGGGGCCTCGGATGCAGGAGTCATTCTTCGCCCTGTTGCGGGGTCTGGTGTGTCAGTAATTGCTCATAACATGGGAGGGTGTCGTCTATGCATTGATTCGTTCCACGTACTCGCACCTTTGTGTGCCGGTACCCTCGGCTTCAATTTCACTCGCTTTACGAGTGAAGATGCCGTACTACTCCGGACTCCTCCATCAAGGTCATTAGTCCTGTTTGCCGTTACATAGGTACCCTTGCGGGGGGAGGCGGTAGTTGCAATTTCAAGGTTCTTGATATTAGACAATTTAAACCTCCCACACCCACTCGCGAGAGCTACATAAAATTACTGCGATAGGCTACTTATGTGTTCAGGCCATTGAGCACTCGACGGAATCGCTGCAACGAGGGGGTAGACTAGGGGCGTCGCCCGCGTCACGGCTGAGCTCGCACTGCGTCAGGGCCCACGTAGGCACACCCGTGTCACGTCCCCGCGTACGCAGCATCGCGTCCACCATTGCAAAATGGGTAGAATATGCCCAGCGACAAGCCCTGAACTGTTGTTATTATGTTGGATCTAATGCAGGTACGGAAAAGACGGCTGAGGGTGTACTATTATTGTCAAGGAGCAATAGTCCTCGTCTTCACCCACTCGGCCGCCTTGGCCGCACTGGCCTCTTCAATCTGCCGAGTTCTGGCGCGGTGTGCAGCCTCTTGCTTCGCAGCGACGTCCGGAGGCGGAAGGCGAAACTGAAGCATGACGTTCCACGCCCAGTCCAACGGGCCGGGCTTCGGCGCAACGTTACAGGCCGAGCCCCCGATCCCCTGTCGACCCTGATGTCTGTTTTGGGGCGGGTAGTACTCATCTTTGATGCTGGGCTCCAAAAGGGAATGATTCAAATTGCTGAAGGGTGGTGAATCCTTGTCCCTCTTCGCCTCTTTCTCATTCTTCTCCTGTGAGCTAGATGCTTTGCCGCATTGGTGTGCTGGTGCATCGGAGAGGTCCCGACCCCATCGGTTGATAATAGTGGAAGCGTAGCCGTGGTAGAGACCCAAGGTGGTCAGTTGAGTCCCTAGGCGCAGCGTGGCATGTGTATTGTGGGGGATCAAATAGAGAGCCGTTGGATTTTGGTGTAGGCCGACCCATTGGAGGATGAGGCGGGAATCGTCCGTCATGGCTGGATAGAAGGTGCCCGGGTAGTCTTGGGGCTCTCCCGCCGTTTCAGCTGCTTCAGCCTCTCCAGCCTGTTCTTCTCCTTCACCTTCTTCTGCTCGCGTCTGACGTATTACATGGGCGGAGGTGGGAGTCGTCGCGCGGCTCGAGGACGGCTCGTAGTTGCTATCGAATTCGCTGCCTGAATAGTCGTCTTCGTCCACTTGGTCTTCATCATCGTCCTCTTCGTCGTACGTGTCGTCGCCGTTGGGGATTCCATGCGGGAATTCAGTGTTGGCGGCGCCCACGTAGACATCGTCGACATCCATATAGGGGTTGGGGACCTGCACCTTTTATAAAGTCTATCGCCCCAATGATGCTTTTCTTACGAGGAGAAAGGCGCATTCGCCGTCGCCGGCTGATGTGTGCAGCACACTGAGAAGGAACAGACCATTCTTCGGGTCGTCGATCCCGCGAAGCCGCTCGTCCTCGGGGACCTTATGTTTTGTCTCAGTAATCTCAAGATACTGCATGAAACATAAAATTCAGTTTGGTCGTAGCGGGAAGCAGTGGACTGGCCTCGCGGCCCTTGGAATGCGGTATGATATGCGCCGCTTCACAGTCACGCGGGCGCACGCTCCGAATTGCTGTGGCGGGGGCTGCTTGAGAAAAGACGCATCGGCGGTCGCGCCGCTTGAGGCGCTGCCGGAAGCGCTTCTGCCGGGGCTTTGATTCGGTACGCGCACTGGTGCGGTCCGCCAAGATGTGAAGATCTATGTACCGTGGGGCGTCTGTATAGACTGAGTGGGCACACTATTTATGATTCAGTGACGAATACTCACAGTCCGAAATAAAATAACACTCGGCAGGGAGGGCGGGCGCTGTGGGGTCGACGTCGAGAGGGGCGCCAGAGTTCGTAGGGATCTCGTGGGACGTTGGGTCCGTCGACAGATGCAGCCTCCCGGGAGCGCCATAGACAGACCAGGCAATAAATAAAATCCATTTGGCCGGCCTCTTACTCAGCTTGCGGAGCTCGCTGAGCGGGAAACGGCAGACGGACTTCCACTCGTTGGTGGTGCTCAAAAACAGAAAAAGAGTAGTCTCAGAATCTTCGGGTGAGGCCATGGACAGATCTGTGTCACCTCCTATCGGCCATCCATTCCTTCTGGACATCACGTGATGTTACTGATCCCTCCGGATTTGGTCAATTTGGAAAGAAAATGGTCGCAAAAAACACGTATGATACAAGCGGCAAATTTCTTGTATGAAATGATAGAAAAACATGCTAAGAGTACTTTACTGAGAGGACTTAATATCCGGTGAAGATTTGGTTGAAGAAATATTCATCGAAGATCACCGGCGCCCAATTTGCCTCGACAATTACGTTCATGAAGATACAGGGAGGCTGTAAAACATACAAAATGGGCTTACAAGATAGGCTATGGCTACAGGATATAAACAAGAATACTAGACTACACCGGCTTCATCAAGCTCATGCAAAATAGATAACGAGAGTAGAGTGTCCCAGAAGACATCGGGACTTTCAGAATGGACATCATCTCCGAGCAGTGGATCAACAGAGATGGTGGACGGGGTTGTAGAGCCTTTGCGCTGTGTTACACCACACTTTTAGATGTGTCAGTGTTGAGCAAGAGGTAAAAACTTACGCCCAAATTCTCTTTCTCCGATGCATCATCCTCACTCACTTTCCTCCTTTTCCGCGGCGACAGGCCGATAATAACGCGTTTGACACCCTTTAGAAAGTTCTCAGCACGCATCCAAGGGTGCTTGGCCTTCGCAGGCATGCTGAGGAGGATTTAGCGCGCAACCGATCGAAAGGAAGAAGTAGCGTGTTTTGGGGTAATTACAGGACAAAAATTGCTTTTCGTCCTGTCCTGGACTTGAACCCTCACACGCAGGAGATCCTTCCGAGTCTCTCCGGCAAACCGTACCGCTGGCGGCGGAGTGATTGAGATTCCTCCTTTGCCTTCTGTGTATCATTATTCGCCAGTGAAAAAAAAGGTTTCCGATATAATACTCCTTTGCTATATCCCATTCACCTTCAATGCATACATGCATGCCTCGAGTCGTTTCCAAGGTGTTTAGGCGCGAATCTGTCAGTACCTGTTCATCATCCTCGACGTTCTTCTCGGATTTGACTTGATGGATCAACATATCGCGATGACCGATCAGATAGCAAAACGTATGCAGCAAAATACCCGAGAAAAACATTGTACAGAGTCTGTGGTCTTTCTTGAAAATTTAGAAGAAGAAACACAGATAAAGAAACGTGAAGGAGGAAAGCACGCTGGACGGATGAGGCTGCACAGGAGGAACGGGCCTGCCACCGATCCTCGTCGCTGCAAGACCCTCGTCGCCAGCTCAGCGCCCACTCCTAACCTCCAGGAAGGGCCAAAGTCGCGCGCGCGGACATTATATTCGTATATGATAAGGCGGGGTCGGTGGCTCGGGTCGGTCAAGCGGTAGCCATCAGGCTGGCGATGATTATACGTGAGTTGCGAATCGTGGATGGGATGAAAAGGCGCACCTCTTCCGTTTTACTTTCGTCATCTCCTTGCGCAGGGCAGCACCATCCAATGGCTTGAGCAGCTCAAAAGCACATAATAAGTCCTCTGAAACGCTGTGAAAGAGCAGTTAGAAACGTGTCGCATCTGAGACGCCTGTATTAACCTCATACACGCGCCATAGTTGTCGAATTCTATGAGGTGCAGAATGGCGTAAATAAGTGGCTCGACCTTGGGATGAATTGTGCTTACCGCCACAGTAGTTGGGCGCACTAAACACAGTGACCAATGTCCGGTCATTCCAAAACTCATATCCGTCCTCCACGACCATATGTGCTCGACATATCAAGTCTATGTCATACCGTACCAAAAAGTCGTTGATGATGCCCTTGCCGAAGCAGTAGCTTACACCCCGCTCGTTGTCTTCCCAGTCTAATGCTGTGTCAGACGGATCGGACCAAAGCAGATCATTGAGGAGTCCATAATCTGGTACATCCGTTGGTCGTTGTATGCGTTTGATATCATCCATAGCGTGGAGGGAGGGCGAAAGGCCGCCGTGAACGCAGAATATCTTGGACGCGACGATGGCGGCAATGGGGAGACAGTTAAAGACATCAATGAAGGTCTTCCATGTCTTGATATTACATCTCCGCTTGCACTCGTCGTAGAATCCGTATACTGCGAGTGGTATGAGTACTCGCGTCGATACAATGAACCATACGCAAGACTCACCTCTCGTGACATTAGCACACTCGTGATTGCCTCGCAATAAAAAGAAGTTCTCAGGGTACTTGATCTTGAAGCAGAGCAAGAGGAGTATGGTCTCGAGGCTCTGCTTGCCTCGGTCAACGTAGTCACCGAGGAAGAGGTAGTTGGCGGCGGGAGGGAAGCCGCACATTTCGAATAATCGAATGAGGTCGGAATACTGCCCGTGGACGTCGCCTACGATCTTGACAGGGGGCGACAGTTCCACTAGGGTGGGTTGGTTGAGGAAGACCTCGCGGGCGGCGAGGCAGATGGCAGTGATCTCTGTGTTCTTTAAACAGAGAGACTTGCTGACTTTGCCCGTGTAGCCGACCTCGAGCAGCCGCGAGATCATGTCGTCCACGTCGAACTGCTTCATCTTTTCCTTTGCACCGTTCGCCGCTGCGTCCGGCTGAGGTATGCTGCTCGCTGCGGAGCCCGGGCTAAAGGCCGTGGAGTTGGAGAGGATAGTTTGGGTGATAGGGATGTCGAGGGGGGCAGGTGACGGTTTGGGTGACTGCTGGGGAGGAGAAGCGGAGCCAGAGGGGGATTCATCTACGAGGTTGGCAGGCTTGGGAAGCTGTGGCGACCGTGAGACTGCTGCTCCGGGGGAGACCGTCGCGCCCTCTGGATCCGACACGCTGATGGACGGGGCACCATTGGGATGGTCTGCGCCGTTCGGTTGTGCAGAGCCAGTTGCGCGGGAGAGACTAGCCTGGGGCGTGCTCTCTGAGGTGTCATCTGGGGTTGTGTCTGGGGAAGGGGATTCATTTGAGGGCTCAACCACGGCATCCTTTGCACCCTTCTTTGCCTTCTTTGAGGGCTGCTGACCCATCTGAGCAGGCTGCGGCGAGGCAGACCGCGCTTTGGAGAGACGAGAGGTAAATACGGAGAGGAGGGTAGGAGCCAGCGTGAAGGATGGTCAGCGCTAAGTCAACGCTGGAGCAGACAATTGTTTGCACCAGTTAGGCTTAGCGGTCTCTAAGCGAAATACGGGAAAGCTTCACAGCATGGTCATATGTAGCATTGCATGGACGTATGTAGCTGCACAATAAACTAGAACTTGCCAAATGACTTGGCCGCCGCCTTGTTCTTCGACACCCGCAGAACGTTGAACCGCACAGTCTTGGACAGTGGTCTACATTGCCCAACTGTCACGGTGTCCCCAACCTCCACACGGAACGCGGGGGATACGTGCGCGGCCAAGTTCTTGTGGCGCTTCTCGTAACGGTCTGCGGGGGCGTCAGTACAGTGACAGAGGACGTGTAGACCAGACGCACTGTATTTTGGGATGTAGTGGAGATAATCCCTCCGGATGATGATTGTCCGGGTCATCTTCGTCGAGACAACCTTGCCCGTCAGGATACGGCCGCGAATAGAGATGTCACCAGTGAACGGGCATTTTTTGTCTGGGTGCACGAGGTCAGAGAAAGGATGCGAGCACGTCTAGGCACACACCAATGTATGAGCCGTTAATGGCCTCTGCAGGGGTCTTGAACCCAAGACCGACATCCTTGTACCAGCGCTTCTCCTTGGTGGAGATCTTCTTGCCGCCTGGGTGGAATATGAGGAACCGGAGAAGAAGCAGGAGATTGCGACGCACCACGGGCTTTGGCATTCTGGAAGATGGGCTGCTTTTGGAACGCCTTTTCAATTTGGTCTGGCAAGAGGGTTCAGCAGGGAAGGAACCAGTAGGGCGAGCAACTGACCGGCCATGGTGTCTTGAGGGCGGGGTGCGGCAGCGGGTCTGGTCGACTTTTTCGGGGATTGTGGCTGTGCGGTGCTTGTGTCCTTTGTTTGGAACTATACAGATACAGTCCGGCATTTTCCGTGCTACGTTTCCTCCTGCAAAATTACATTCAAGATGACCGTGGTGGAGAGCTCATAAAATAATTCGGGAGACATGCATGCATAAGTAGCCTAGGATTCATACGATTCACTTTAGAAAGTACAAACGGCTGTTTAAAAACACTCGATCGTGTTGGTACTCTGATCCTCACAAATAATTAGCTTCAGCGACTTGAAAGCGATTCTGCGGCTGACTCTTCCAATCGAGATGAAGCCATGGACCACGGCCGCGGCGGATGATTAGAATTTCACAATCCGCGTCCTCAGGCTCGCGTTGTATGGTCATGTTTTCTCGCGTCAGACTATTCCGCCTCTCATCTGTGCGGCATATGGGACGTCAGCAAACACTAGGTCAACTCTACCCATCGTCTAGTTTGTACGCACTAACCTCCCGTACTATCAGGTAAATTCTTCGAAATGCCGAAATCAGTCAAGCCAGCCCCTCCCCAGCAATCCAGCCTCGCCGAGCTGTGGGGCCCCAAGAAACAACAGTCCAAGAACGCGTCTCCCGACGCGCCAAAACCTGAAGAAACGGCGATGGAGGTAGACGCGGAGGAACCCCCGAAACGTGAGAGCCCACGTCGCGTGGAACGAACCCACCCTTGACGCGTCTGTAGCGGAATCCTCCAAGCGTAAAGAAACAGTGCCAGGTACGGCCACCCTATTAGGCCTTGCCACTACTGACACGCTTTCTCCAGAAGAAATCGGGCCCAGAGTGAAGCGGCGGAGAATCATCGATTCAGATGCCGAGGACGACGAACACACCCCTGGTCAGTCTCGTTAGCCTCTCCGATCAATGCCTCTCTAGACGCGTCAACAGTCTCTGCGAAGCCATCCTCGGGCTCCAAGCCTCCTTCCTCCCCTCCCAAACCCTCACCCAAGGCCAAAGGCAAACAGAAAGCAAAGGAGCCGGTCAAGAAGGAGAAAGTCGATGATGAGCAAGTAGATGGTCTAGCAGCTAGCGCTGATGAAGGGGAAGATGAGCTCGACGCAGACGACGAGATTGACTCGGACGATGACACGGGCGTGGCCTCGAAGATGTACGCCACTTTCCCGACCGCTTCGTGTAAACTGACGCGTTTCCAGTGCAGAAGCAGCACTTTCAAGAAGGGCGGACGTCGACATCAAAGGCGGATGGAAAATCGGAGATCCGTGTGTTTCTGTCATTGATTCTCTGCGTCGCTCCGCTGACCCTCACATGCAGCGTCCCCTACGCCGCCCTCACAAAGACGTTTGCTCTAATTGAAGCCACCACGAAGCGGCTGGAAAAAAACGGCGCTTCTCACGTCCTTCCTCTATTTGGTCATCCAGCGGAGCGCAGAAGGCGACTCCAAATCACTCCTCCAGGCCGTGTATCTCTGTATCAATAGGGTATGCCGTGCATTGCGTTTCACGAAGCTTTATTCACCGTGCTACAGCTGAGCCCGGATTATATTGGCGTTGAGCTAGGCATTGGAGAGAGCCTGCTCATTAAAGCTATAGGAGAATCCACTGGACGGAGCATCGCTGTCATAAAGGCCGATCTCAAGAAGGAGGGTGATCTTGGGCTCGTCGCGATGGTATGTAGTCATCCTTTCTTCAAGCCTCAATTAACGTGTGCATGGGCTGCTAGAACTCCAAAAACAGCCAGAAGACCCTCTTCAAGCCTAAACCGCTGACACTCCCTGTGGTCTTTGCCAACCTGAGGGAAATTGCTCTCACATCGGGTCACTCTGTAGGAAAACACCTCGCTCGCTTCTGCTCTTTGCGCTGACCATAGATTGCTAGTCGCAAGCCAAGAAGGTGTCGATTATCACAAAACTTCTTGCGGCCTGCCAAGACTTCGAGGCCAAATATATTGTGCGCAGCTTGGAAGGTAAGCTGCGCATCGGAAACGCAGAGCGGTCTGTTGTTGTTGCCCTTGCGCATGCCGCCGTCCTCGCCGAGAAAGATAAATGTGAGAGATCTCCATAAATTTCATCTCGACTTTTCATTAACGATGGTTCAGCCGACAAGAAATGGAGTAAAGAAAAATTAACAAGCCGGTTGGAAGAAGGTTCCAACACCATTAAATCTGTCTATAGGTATAATTCCCGTGCTCTAGACTGAGAATCGCTCTGAAGCTAGGACAGCGAACTGCCGTCCTACGACGAAGTCATCCCGGCCTTGCTCAAGTTCGGCATACAAAATTTGCATGCTCAATGCAAATTGACTCCTGGAGTCCCGCTCAAGCCTATGTTAGCCAAGCCCACCAAGGCCATTGGCGAAGTCCTGGACAGATTCGAGAACAAGCGTTTTACTTGCGAATACAAGTATGACGGAGAACGCGCACAGGTCCACAGACTGCCCGATGGATCCGTCGGCGTCTTTAGTCGCAATTCTGAAGACATGAGCAAGAAGTATCCTGATCTTGTGGAACAACTTCCGAACGTGGGTCCTGATCGTCTCGGAGCTGGTTCGGAGCTCATTTCTTCTGGGCAGTGTATCAAAGATTCTACGGATTCATTTGTACTGGATGCAGAGGCCGTTGCTATCGACCGGACGACAGGAAAACTCATGCCGTTCCAGGAATTGAGCCGCCGGAAGCGAAAGGACGTCAAAGTAGAAGATATCCAAGTTCGCGTCTGTCTATTCGCGTTTGACCTTTTGTATCTCAACGGCGAGGCAAGCTTCCGTTCTTCTCATAACGCGCTCGAAGTTAAGCCCCTTCTCTAGCCGCTGCTGAAGAAGTCCCTGCTTGAACGCCGCGAATTACTACGAAAGCACTTCAAGGTTGTTCCCGGCGAATTCGACTTTGCCAAGTCTTCAGACAGTGAAACCACGGATGAAATCCAAACCTTCCTAGAACAAAGTGTCAAGGACGGCTGCGAAGGCCTCATGGTCAAGATGTTGGAGACTGATGCCAGCTTTTACGAGCCCAGCCGACGAAGCATCAACTGGCTTAAAGTATGTGCCTCACGCCCCACGACATTTAAATTGACCACTCACGCACACCAACAGCTGAAGAAAGATTACTTGGCCGGGGTCGGCGATTCTCTGGACTTAGTCGTGGTGGGCGGATACTACGGCAAAGGCAAACGGACGAACGTATACGGCGCGTTTTTTGCTCGCGTGCTATGACAGCGACTCGGAAGAATTCCAGACGATTTGCAAAATCGGCACAGGGTTTAGTGAAGAGGTCCTGCAGTCGCATTACGACGTTCTTAAGCCCTTGGAACTCACAAAGGTTCGGGGTGATATCAAAGTCGGGGGCGCAAAACCAGATGTCTGGTTCGAGCCCCAGATCGTTTGGGAGGTGCTAACCGCCGACCTGAGCTTGAGTCCTGTGTATACTGCTGCCCAAGGACTCGTGCGTGTCTTCCTTATCTATGGTCGCCTCTCGCTGATTGCATAACAGGTGGAGGAAAGAGGGATCTCGCTCCGATTCCCTCGCTTCGTGAGAATACGAGACGACAAGTCGGCGGACGATGCAACAGGTCCTGAGCAGGTCAGAGCACCCCGTATGTGTATGCGGGTCAAATCTGACGCCATTGTAGGTTGCAGAAATGTACGAGAGCCAGGCCTTGGCGCAGAGCAAGGGTAAGAAGAAGAAAGGCGGCGACGCCGACGATGGTTTCTGGTGATCCAAAATATCTGCGTTGTACTTTATTAGATGTCTAGTCGACGACGAAATATCATTTATTTTTTCAGGTCCTGGGCTGCTTTCACAGCCTCAGTAACTTTCCCTGTGGCCTTGTCCGCGACGTCCTCGATGGTGACACCGAGCTTTTTCTCCCTGCCTCCATAATACCAGTAGTTGACGAAGCGAGCCTCTTGTATGGATTGAGCCGTTGCGTTTGTAAGATGGCACGCGAACAGGAGATAATTGCGCGGTTGGACACGCCATGCTAGGAGAAATTTGAGTGAAAACGATGAGAAGGACCGAGCGGCTGGCTCACCAAAACGCATGAAAACCATGCTGCACAAGAAGGTCAGGACTGCCCGAAGTGGAGTGCAAGGTTAACCTACGAGTACGACATTAGAGCGGTTGTCATTGTCCCGGAAATGAATTCTTCATCCTTCCGCAGGTCCGCCAATGCGGCAAGGGGAAGACCCCAGTTGGCGACCTGGACGCAAACTCAGAAAAGTACGACGGTGGAAGGAAAGACGCTAACAGGCCCCCAAAAGTGCGTGCCTGTTAATGGTGAGGCGAGATTAATAGGTAGCAATTAGAACGTACTGAGGAAGTATTCCCGTGCGGCAGGCGAACGCAGCCAGTTTACAAAGGTAGAGGCCATCGGAGTGAGGTGGAGACACGGAGTGCACGTGCCCGGCAAAGCGCGTTCAACTAATAACTTTTGCGGCCGCTGCAGTGTGCAAGTTGCAGACGAGCGGGTCGGTGCTGATGTTTATTGCGACCCAGGGTGCAAGGACACCCAGAAATGCGACGACCAAGTCAGTACCAAATTCAGGTGCGCGTATCTCCGGTGATGCAGCCTCATGTTCCCGTGCCACTCATCCACCTCCCACCTTGTCTTGACGCGCCGCGATGGCTTATCCGTACTACAATTATGGCCAGCCCCAAATATACGCTCAACAGGCCCCCATGGCGGCGCAAGCGGGTCCCAGTGGGGGATACATGCCGATCTACGCCCCGGCTGCAGGCGCATATGCGCCTGCGCAGACCCCCTTCATACCGCCGGGTGCAATGCTTGAGACACCCCCTGGCCAGGCGCAGCCGCTTCAGACTAAAGCTCGTCCCAAGCACAGTCATCGGGCCGCAACCACTCCCTTACCTTTAAAATCGGCGCTAAAGAAAACCCCTGGCCCTGGGGTTGCCCCCCTCCCAGCAGCGGCTCCGCCATATGCAGACCCTGTACAGCCGAGGCGGGGCAAAACTATTAAACCTGAAAAGTATGCAACGGTCGCGCCACAGATCCAAATGCCGCAAACATTCGAAAAGGAAGAGACCGACTCTTGTTCGTCTCATCCTTGACATCTTGTGCTGTCTTATCCTCAGTACCGCCCTTTAGACCACATGTTTGTAACCTTTAAAGGCGATAGCGAATTGTTATTGGAAAATACCCTCGAGAACGCTAGAACAGAGATTGCGAAGAAAATATTTCCCCTTTGGCCTCATGGGGTTGAAACATCGCAAACCCGCGACTCCAACTGGAAGATCAGGTTCCGAAATGCTCCTTGGAATATGAGCGGGCCTGATGTTGAACTGTATGTGTTTCTCTTAATTCCCCGTGATTTCTTCTAATATTACACCTCATAGAGCCTGGAAGCTAATCGCCCGCGTTATTCACCTTGTTTTCACAGCGGGTAAGTTTTCATTTTGTCGTCGACCGAGTTCTTTGCCGGACATATTATCAGGGGTTCTCGTTCATAACGTCCACGAAATGCACCACCACGGTATGTTTATACGGGTTGTCTTACGAGTGGAAATTGAACCTTTTCAGCAACCTCGATTAATTTTTCAAATCACGAGTAGCGACAGGACATCGAGCTTTTTCCTGGCCTACTTTTCTCGAGGCGGACGACGAGTGTGCGTGCACAAATATCAACCATTTAAGCTGTTGAGCCAACGACCGATAGTTCCTTGATACACCCCCCTCATCATATTGCGGCCGCATTCGGCCCGAGGCTCAAAGGCCTTTTGTACAATCAAGTTGAGATTATTGCGGACGAAAACATGGTTATTGTGGAAACCAAGCGCGAGATCGGTGGGACAGGAGGTACGTTGATAGCCAGTTTTTTCAACCTTGTGCTGAGAGACCAACGTGTAGTTAAGCCTTCCCACTTTCTCATGCAAATCCTCAAAGCGCTGATGGGCATGGGTTTCGACTTGGATGCAACTGTCCCCATGGCTAGAGGTGGTCCCCTTGGCATGGGGTCTAGGCGAGAACTCTTCGTTTTCAAAGGCGTCGTCCCCGGACAGTAATCGGCATCTGTATACAACCTCTATGTTTACCTTCATGTATCATACCATTTTGACCACTTTCGACCCGTCCACTAAACCAGCAAGACTTTTGGCGACAACTTGGCCTTCGGCATTCTTGCGCGCGAAGAGTTCATCCCACCAACCAAAGAGGAAATCGCGCGCAATCAACTTGAACCAAGGGGTGAAGGAGTTGCCTGGCAAGCAGAATGAGATCGTAGCGAGTTGGCTCGGGAGTTGGTACATACCGGGTGCATCGAACATGGCTTGTAATTCTGCCTTGTCAACGTATTTGTGGTCCCGAATTTCGTTGACGTTGGGGGTTACGGTGACATCGGCGGTGAGGAACAGGATATAATCAACTACCAGAGTAAGATCAGATATATGAGATGCAGGGCTCGGCAGAAAGTACCTTCGTGCTCTCCCCACATTCCATCCGACGGCGCGAGATAGTGAATACGCGTCAGATATTGGAATTGATCGATGGGCGTCTGGCTTGGTGGGATACCCAGCTCGTGCTCCAGCTTCCTCGATGCGGCAACTCTCACTCCCAGTTGATCCAACTCTACTTTCTCCGCCTCAAAGTCGTCGAGAGGATGGGAGCAACATGTATTTGTCCACATATCGGGGAAGGTGATTTTCTCGGAGGCGCGTTGTTGCAGCAACAGTTTCCCGTCGGAGGGACGGAAGACAAACGCAGAGAAGGCTCTGTGCAAGAGCCCCTTGTTAATGTTTTCCATTAAATGACCTTGACCAGTCAGAATCGCCAGAACATGAGTAGCTGAAACCTACAGGTCTTCTTGTCCATGGCGCCGATCGCATTATCTTGTTCATCGACCAGTATGCACCGTTCGTCCATGAGTCTGGATTGCTCCGCGTCATAATTCGACAGATCGACGGTCGCGAGAGCGGCTTGAGCAGCTAGGACAGCAGGGGAAGACATGAAACGACGAGGTGGTTGGGAAACAGGAGGGAAAGGGCGCAAGCGACCGGTAAGTACCAGGAAGCGAAAGCTGGCCCGGGACAGCAGCTTAAAAGATCTCTACGGAGCGGCCGTAGACCGTGACAATAAATGGATCATGGTGCTACTTTTGAATACCGATTACATCAGCTCGCCAGATTCTTCTTTTACTCCAACTCAGTCTATCGCGATGCACACCGCCCCGTACGGTTCCGCTTGCTTCAGATGAAGAAGATCCTTCGTAGCGAGAACTAAACCGATATTAACCGTTGCTCTTGCAGACCCATGAAACGCTCACCTAAACAGTGATAAAAAGCGGCGGCCGCAACATGTCTGGTACTCGTGGCCATAGGGACTACAGCGTTGAAACTGAGATCGGCAACTGAATTTGGAAGTCCTTGAAGCTGCATCCTAACGTATCTGTGCGGGCCAAACGGTAAGGATCGCCATCGAGCCAAAATCACCCTACCTACTCGAGAAAATTATATGAGTTTCTTTCGAGAGTAATCAGGTTCATATCCGAGCGCTGTGAATCAAAGACAGAGTTGTTGGGCATGTCATCCACTGGGTTTCAACCATGTTATCGCCTCAATACAGAAGAGGACCAAGCCAGCGTACCGTCAAATGCGTAGTCCTCTCCGACGGCCTGGGAGCTTTTGGCCAACCCCGGGGAAAATTCTAAGGCATCCACCGCACTCCCCCCTTGGTTCGGAATGAGCGAACTCTCTCTGCCACTCAAGGAGCTTCCTCTCATTCTGACTTCCGCACGGTCACACTGATGCGGTCGCTACCCATTGGCCCACCACCGGCACTCGATGAAGCCCCCCGGCATGATCCCATGGGAAAAGAGAGCTTCGTTGGATCCTGAAGGAGGGAGTGCGGTGCATATCGAAATGGCTTCCAAGCACTGATGCCGGGCGAGAAATATGACGGCCTTGTCCCGGTTCCTAGTCACTCAGTCAGTCATACTAGCTACCGTTGACGTAATGGCTACCTCCGAAGAACGTCGGTGGATAGGGCCTTGCTCTCCAAGACCGTCGTTGAAGTCGTTCAAATCGCCTGCTCCTATCAGAGTTGTTGCTGCCATCAATCAATGTTTCCTTACCTCCCATCCCAACGAAGTCCACGTCATTCATGTTAAAGTCGTTGTTGTCGAAGAAACCTTCTTCCCTCCTGTCGTTCCCAAAATCTCTATGACTTCGTCAATGTTCGGTAATTCTCTTATCTTGCGGCGTTTAGTAGGTGGCTCATCTGTATGAAATTAGGGCAGACTAAATAAACAAATAAAAGTGGAGGAATCTCGCACCAGTTGGATGAATTGCAAGAAGTCCAGTTCGAGCCTCCACCTGGACTTTGAAATTTTCCTGCCAAAATTCCACTAATGATTCAGCTTGGTGTACCGAGTCAGAAATGATAGTTGCAGCGAAGATTCATTACCTCCTCGTGGGGCGCCCCAAACCATGTCTTCAAGAATTTTCCCCCCATCTTTTTCAAGCTTTTTTTGAGTAATTTCTCGTCTCAAGGCGCCCTGGCCTTGTAAGTACTGGGCGCGCGCCGCCTAGGAAACCCTCAGATAGATGGAATCGGAACCGCGGTCCCAACATACTTTTAATTCATCGTCAGTAAGTTCAGTTCGGGCGTCGAGAAGCAGGCGAGTTTTCTTGACTTTCTTGGCTCCACGGTTTGGTTGATTCTGGTCGTTGACGGCTGTAACATCGAGCAGCGGAACTTGTGGCTCGTCATCTTGAGTCAAGAGCAAGCGGGAGAAAGAAGTAGCAGGGCTCAGAGCGGAGGCGGGGAGGGTGGTCGTCCTACGTAAGTGGATGGTGGCATATTTTCTGGATGAGATCAGTGCTGGCTCATTGCGGCATTCATGTACCGATGCACCTTTGTCCCACCCTGCTCCTGCCTGTCGATTTCTACATGAGAACAATGCGCTGTACCACGGATATGGCTCGCCTTTCTCTTTTTAGGGGTACTGGGACTGAATTCCTGACGTGCATATCCCAGGTCCCGAATCGAATGGTATATTAGCATCGAAATCAACGCCATTGGGATGTCCGCAGCATCCATTCCTGGGATATCAAGCTCCATATCGCTGTTGTATTCAGCTGCGATATTCGGGGATGGACGAGTTGCACCTTACTCTGCGTTATTGGTGAAAAGGCCCCAACCTTCTCCTAGCTCCTTTGCAAGATCGTCACCTAGACCTTCGCCGATGTCCAACGCATCCGAGGCAGCCATGAACACGTCGTCCAATGCGAAGCCTCCGCTCATTTGCGAAGAAGAGGGATCCATAACACCGCCATTTGCATCGAACGAGAGATCGAATGAATTGGAAAGCAAGTGGTCGTGATGTTCTTTAAGAGTATAAATGTCCGCCCTGGATCTTCAGCAGGCTGAGGAGCTTTAATTTTGCGGCTCGACTTCTTCGATTTGACCTTCGGATCGAATTCATCTTCGCTTTCGACTCTTCCAGTTGCGGTTGCCCTTGAAAATATATAGATCAGTGGCCACGAAGGATTCATGTTTGGAGAGTCCAACCTCCAATATTAAGGTATTCGTCCCAATCCTATAAAAATATGGATACGAGAATCACCGTAAGACAGATATACTGACAGCGACAAGAGCATCGAAATCTATCAAATAGGCAGCTCTAGGATCTTTGGCCAAGTTCAAGGCAGCGGGTCTGAATGGTAAAATACTTCATGGATACATAACAACTAAGAGAGACGAACCGAGCAGTGGGTTGGGCCATTTGCAGTTGAGCTTCCATCTGAGCAGCGGACTGCATTTCTTGAACCACCTTCTTTAGGGAGGCGACACATTTGATACGTCTGTCATGAAGATTTCTTGCTTGACTGCAAAACATTAAAGGGTCGGGGGATGAGAGTCGACGATGGAGCAGATCTCTGCACCTTTATAAACCCTAGAGTATTCGATCAGAAAGAAGCTGGATTTGGCGGCTCTTCTTACCGCGCAGCCCCAATCATCAAATTGCTCGAAAGCCTGGACATGGCGTTAAATCCATTTTCAAGGAGGGACGACGACGATTACCTCAACGCCAAAGGTTCTGCTGGAGTGGCTATGAGCTCGCACAACTGAGATATGTCGGCAGTAAGTATTGATCGTTTAGGGAGTTTCTTGAAGTTCGATTTGGAGCCCAGTGTTGCGGCTAGCCTACCGTGCTGGTCAGCGTTAAGCCAGGACCGGTGCCAGTGTTGGATGACCAGAGGAGACCGAAGCCGCTGTCCCGTTGGCCAGCAGCTCGGGAGAAAAAAACATTATTGAAGCAAAGGAAAAAACGACCTGGCGGTGATTAGTTGACCGCAAGTATGCACAGGAAGACGAGGACTTACAGGAGGCTACAGGGAAAGATACACAGCTGGCAGAAACTTATGGGAATACCGTTATTAAAAGCGATACAAACGGGCATTAATGAAGGAACGGAAGAGGAGGAAGGGCGAGAAGAACTTCGCCCGGAGTCTGAATTGAGTCCCAATCGAGTTCGGCTTTGCCGAGCTGCAAAGAGGAAGTTGATACACTAATTGGGACGACACATTGGGATATACTTACAAATGCTACGCCTTTATCCACCGCTTTCCGCTAATACTAGAAGCCCCGACCAATCGGGCGAACAGTTCATCGCGACCGCCCACCCACAAAAATTTATCTTCCCGTCCGTTGCCTTCTACGTCCAGCCAGCTAATACTTAGAGAGCTAAATATGCCGCTCTTCTTCTTGACCCCTCGAAGATTGCCAAGTGGTATCTCAACTTTTGCGGTGGATGCCAACAGGGGCGTGAAGAACAGGGTTTGTGTAGTCAGCGTGAGCAGGCCCGGCGCCGAACTATGTTGCGCAGGAAAAGCTTCCAGACCACAGATTAGTGATGCGAATCTTAGAGGAAAGTAACGTACTGTGCGTTTCTACGGATGGATGTGATACGGCGGACACGGCCGGATTCGCGTTTTGAGGCCTCTGTATCAAGAAATTGAGCGAAAATTCGCGACGGATCAAATGCACAGACTTGGCCAGCAGTGAAGATCCGTTTCCCATCTTCCGCCCAAGTCATTCCTACGGCCGCTCGTTCACCCCACTTTTTCCAATTGACGTCCTTGTCCTGCTTCTGTCCTGCTTCTCGTTGAGTAGGGTCGGTTTCCGCCGCGCCACTGTCTTGCTCTTTCTTGTCGCGACGCTTTGCCCTTTGCGTCCGAGGCGGTCGGACGTCGAGGCCCGCAGCAACGCGCTGGGAAATTAGTTCCATGGCGTATTCGGCGTCTGTGGGGACATCGGAAAACGCGGGAGGGAAGCTAAATGGCCATTGAGAAGGAGTAATCATTTAATATGTGTAGCCCATGCTTACCGAGCACGGTCACGAGGAGAAAGTGCAGCAATCACCGGCGTAATGTGCCAAAAGAGCAGGCCTCCAATGAAGTAGATCAGTTTCGCGAGATATTCCGCGGGCACGAAGAGGGTAAGTATAAATAAGAACATCAAAATCTATGTATGGATCAGCAAACTGGTTGGAATGACGGTACATATAAAATACCATGCCATATAATCTCGAGGAGGCCGGGCGTCGCCATATGAAGATACTGAACTCGGTGAGCCATCGTAGTGGGTTCGAGTGGATGGACGCACTTTTTGATCCTCTCGTGGAGATCGCTTATTTCGGCCAAGCCCTGCAACAATTCCCGTTTGAAGTCTTTTCCTGCGCAGTTTCCTCGGGATCCTCTGAGTCCAAGACAGTGTTGATTTCCTGGTCAAGATTATCTAACGACGGTTCTTGAGGTGCTTTGCGACTGTCTCGAGATTTATCGGCTGTCAACTTCTTGACCTTGCTTTCTTCGATTTATTGAAGACTTTGAAGAGTCTCCATAATTCCTTCATCCCCAAGGTTGAAGATGCTGAGAATCTCGTCGACATCTCGTTCCCGAATTCATTTGCACGGTCGATTTCCTCCCGATGAGCCCTTAACTCGGCTAAAGTGGGATAAGAGAACATCTTTCTTCGGACAAGGGAATAGAGGATTTGGAGAAAGAGACACGGCAGCAGTAGGTTCCGATACCACAGAAACCAAAATATCTAGGCCACCAAGAGTACATATTAGTTTGTTTTTGGTAGAGCAAGGGGTATAAGAGACTGACGGTACAGTAGACGGCACTTTTCTCCTGTCCTTCCACGTCGCCAAGCTCGCCAAGGAGGTGAAGAATGGGCCGTATACGGGCTGGATCGCCAGGTACAGTCTTTGCGTTGTCAGCCTTAGCCGCCCGAGTGTAAACAGAGGGAAGGGGGAATCCGTAGGAAGAATGGGAAGAAGGTACCGCTAAATGAAGTTGGTAAGATCGGTGGATAGCAGCGTGAGCATGGTCAACTTGCCGATGCAATTTCCTCGGAGATACTATTCCCCACTGAAGGAGACGCCAGAGAGGATGGACTGGATGGACGAGAACTGTCTGGAATATTGACAGACATCGAGTCTGGATTCTCGGATTTGGGAGGTACGTTAGATTGATGTGGAGGCTCCCATGCTGCCAGTGGAGGACGCATAAAATCCACTATCGTCCGGTAATGAACTTCGGTGACATACTGAACCACGATCGTCAGGTCTGGGTTCATTTTGTCATAGAGAACTCAACGGCTGAAAAAAGGCTCAGAAGCAGCGGTCAATTTCCTCGCTATCGTACAAGTCTCGGAGCTGTTGCTCGGACATGTCCCTCTCGTCCTCGTCCACTATATAGCGGCAGGGGGGGCATCTCTGGGGAGGCTCGGTCGAGGAGGGAGTGGTGGGTGGGTACCGAGGCCATGGTAGTATGGAGCGAGGGAGGGGTACTTGCTCATACAGACAGGCTGCTGGACGCGGGCAACGCGTCATATTGATGTAATGATGTAATGCGGTTCGGCCACGTGACAGCTTGTGTACAAACAAGCACCAACGCGTCTTCAAAGTTCAACCATCACCGATTTGGGCGATGGAGCAAGGCCTCCTCGAATGGTGCAATTCCACCAGATTTACCATGGCAAACGATCCTGGAAGGCAGCTCTTCCAGGATCAGATACAGACCCATGGTTTCCTCTTCCTCACAGACTATTTGGACAACATTCTCGCGGGCCCACGTCGAGAGTGCGCCCGCTATTGACCTCGTTGCCAGTCCACTAACCCGAACTCTTCTAGCCCCCTCATCGAACTTGTTAAAACGCCCGGTCGCAAAAAGGCGACAAGTAAGAGGCCAGTGGCAACACCCTCTGCCTTGAAGAAGAGCGTTGTCAGTCTGTTTACTGAGGTACCACCTTTCCGAACTCGCTCAAGGACTGTGTTGACGTTTCTCAGGATGATAATAATGCTGGCTTCAAGGAAAACACGGCCCCTGTCAACAGCTTCCATAGGGCGTTGTTGCAGGCCAAGGAGAACGCTCCCTCGTCCCACGTCGTTACTCCGTCTCCGCAAGAATCACCCATGACCCGGGACCAGCCCGCTGTCCCACCCGTTGTGGTCACGCCCGTTCGGCCTCCATCTCCACCCGTAGATGATCTGACTCCGGAGCTCAGAGTGGAGGAGTCGCAGCTTCTGGTTACGGTGCCGGCTGATCAGAATGAGCTGTCGGTTATTGCAGAAGACGACGAACCGGACCGCAGTCGTGCCTCCCTGCGAGGCAGCAATGTAACTGGACTCGAAGCAGCTCAACTTGAGGTGGCGGAGCAGGTGACTGCTCAGGCCGACACCATTGCAGAGCCAGACACCGTCGTGCCCTCTTCATCGTCCACCGGTATCTTCCGAACCATTCATCCCTCCCCAACTCAACCCACGGAGCCTTCCAACATCCTCCCTTCTCCTGCGACTTCCTATCAGCGATCGCAGTCCCCAGATAGTCCGCCCGTCCCTTCACATCAAGCTTCTCCGGGTGCCCATACGTCAGCAGAGAGCTACTACACCGCGCCGCTACCAGAGATCCCACCTTGGCATCCCCGCGATACTCATTATGACATTACGGAACCTCTTCCATCTTTGCCCGTCGTCCCCGAGGCGGCGGACAATATCGAGATGCCGGATGTGGTTGTCAGGCCCACTTCGCCCAAAGGTCTCGCCCACAAAGCCAGTGCACCGTCCTTCCCATCTCTTCCAGCGCCACTGCCGTTCAGGAAATCCATTCGAGCCCCACCCGATTCATCGGCAGCACACCCTCTTGGAGCTGCTACCCCCGGCGGTGCCCTTGGGGGTAAACGGACATCATGGCTCATGAGGGCCCGAGAGGTCAAGGCGCTAGAAATTACGGTGAAGAAACCGATTCCTGCCCCAGCTGTCACGCCTGGTGTGCCTAGCGGCAGCAAGAGGAAGAGCGGAGATCTGTTCGGTGTCTCGGGGAAACAGGTTTAGAAGAGGAAGAGCGCAGGCCCAAGGTCGCTAAAAATGCGGACGGTGATGTGGCTCCTACGAAGCCGAAAACACTGGATAGCGTACAGCCAAAACCAGAGCAAGATGCTGAGGAATGGCCAATGCAGCCTCAGGCGAATGATGAGAGCAGGAGGGTTTACTTGTCCAACTGAAGAGGACTGTAGATGGTCTCGGCGCCCGGTTTGGGAAGAGCATGGGCAAGTCTCTTGGAGGAGCGGCTGCTGCGAACGCCCTCGCAGAGGCAAGAGCTGCTGCCGAGGCCCGGATAGCGGAACGGCATCACAAGGAGGACGAGGCGACGATGGCATTGGGGGCACCGGCCGTTGCGCCTCCTCGGGTCGTATCAGGCGCTACGTCGGGGGAGTCGTCTGAACCTGGTCCCGTTTTCCATCCGGCTGGATCTCAGCATCGGCTCAGTTTATCTGAGCTGGTCACTTCCTCGGAACATAAAGGCAAGGGTAAAGAAAAGGCAGCAATCCCCGCGCCCACACTTCTCCCTGCCGCCATCTCTTCACAGGATAACTATGTCGGTGACAAGAGTACCACTACCACCCCTCCAGACTCGCCTTCGCCTGCTATTTTCCACATGGCTCCGGCCCCAGTCTTCAATAAGCCACCGCCAGTATTCGTGCCCCCCGCCCCAGTCCCCGCCCCCGCCCCCGCCCCCAATTCGGCCACAACATTCAAATTGCCTATGACCACCGCCTTTTCTATGCCTGCATCCATGGCGTTAGGTCTTGCGTCACGACTGCCTTCTCCTAAACAGACAGCAGCGGTCCCGTTATCAGCTCAGTCTACTCTGGAAAGCATACGGTCCGATGGGCTGTTCGACAGCCAGGAGAGCGTACCCGCATGGATGCCATCGACTCAGGATACCGACTACACCTCTGGGTTTGGCTCGCAGTCTCAATGCTCCCCGCCTCATGGGCCCACGACTGAGCTGGACGAAGACGATAGTTGGCCGCTGCATGAGAAGCTCGCCGCAGGGGTGCAGTGGTTCAACGTAAACGGAAAGGAAGACAGCCTCACTTGGAGCACTCTGCCCACCGAAAGTCAGAGAGGCGACACGGGACCGGTGCCGCAAGACGCCGCATTCGACGCGAGTCAAAGAGGCGAACGATCGTTCCAAGCAATCCCCGGCTCGTTCAATATGGACATAGACGACGACGAGTACGAGGACGATGCCGATGCCGTTTTAGACCAGAGTGTT
>JARGYA010001106.1:0-22984 GCA_029204335.1 Mycena vulgaris
GTCAACGCATTCCATTCCCCAGATCTCCAAAACGCGGGAATCACCCTCGATTTCCTGGAGTAAGTGTTTTCCTTTCCTATCACCACCTTTCTGCGAACACTGAATTTCTTGCTGTAAGGTTGGGAAATGAAGCTGATTTCTACAACGCCAAGGGAGGCCGTGCGGCAAGTTACGACGTTTCACAATACACTACTGAGTGCGTGTTTTTCCTATCCGCTCAGTACTTTCTGACAAATCCACAGGTGGATCACATTTGCAACAAACATGACGAGGACGGCGAATCTCGCTGTATCTGATACAAAATTATGGGGAGGAGCGTTTGCATTATCGTCTCACTCGACCACCGGGTTTTCGCCTCAGGGTATATTTGCTAATAATATACTCGACTCCGAACCCGGTCGTTTCATCAATACTATTTCTCAACACCACTACTCGCGCGTATCTAATATAATGCACCTCTACTACCCCTATTGACGCCGATGTAGAGGGGCATTCTGCGAAGGGAGTGGTGGTCTTCTCCAGGATCTGATGACGAAGGCTACGATCCGCTCAAATCTGTCCAGTTTCATCCCAGACATTCAGGCAACACAAGAGCACAACCTCGACTATGTTCTAGGCGAGACTAACAGCTACGCCTGTCATGTATGCATCCTTTCTGTATTCGCTGAAATCATCACTTGACACTAACGGACATCTTACAGGGAGCTCCCGGCGTCTCAAACACAGCGGGAGCGGCACTTTGGACAGCGAGTGTCTTGTTCTGCTCGTCTACAATGATCTTATCAAGTATTATTAGCTGGATTATGGTCTCTTTGCGTAAGCGAACAACGTATACTAACTGATTTTTTTCTGACGCTGGAGTCTTCACTATCTTCAGGTCGCAACTAGGCATATCGAAGGTGTTCTTTCATGCAGGCATCGGGTACAAGTACAATCTGGCAAGTCCGACGGCGTAGATTTTGGCTCTTATTCATCACGAGTTGTGCTCCAATGCAGATTCAGCCTGCGGTGCTGACGCGATCGACGTTAGATGGATCAACGCTCGCGGTACCTCAACAGCCACATGTTCAACCTCAGTACTATGCTATGGTAGTCGCTGCGGAGGCAATCGGTCGCAGTGGGCAGACCCAAGTGACGGAGCTGATCATCGACGACGCGCGCATCTCTGGCTACGCATTTTATGAGAATGGTGCACTGAAGAGAGCCGTGTTTATCAATTCCCTAGCGTTCCTGCAGGGGGCGACGAACAGAACAAGCGCTCATCTGGACTTGTCGTTCAGCGGGACTGGCACCGAACCGACCGCGTTCTCCGTAAAACGCCTGGTGATTGGGTGCGTATCGTATCAATACATTTTCTGCCTATGACTGTTAACTTCTGCTTTGATAGCCACGCGGATGATGTTTCTGGTTTAACATGGGGCGGCCAAACATATGAAACAAGTGACGCACGTGCGAGGGGGACTCTTACCCCAGAGACAGGCACAGTTGCTGTCGGAATTGAAATCCCTGCGACACAGGCAGTTCTGATCGCGTTTCATTAAATCGTCTTAGCTTGCATGAATCAAATCCCCTTGATTTTCTGTCTGGACTCTGATATTATTTATGGACATGGTTGGAAAAAAATCAAATTCAGTCGCTGCAGTGGGCCAGAATATTATGTATGTAGTTGTATGCACTTTCTTATGGCACGCGGACCATACGCTCAGATCTAGGTCAGACTGAGTTACTGGAACATATCTATTTGCTTTACTCACATCGTTTGGTATACACGATCGAGACAGAATATATATCAAGGCGAGGCCTCGCCATTCAGCAAGATGAGAGGGGACGGAATTGAGGCCCGTGAAGCTCCAGCCAAGCAAAATAGGTTTTTTGAGACTAAAATTTGAAATTTTCTTGTCCGCGGATAGGCTTTTTAGGCCCAAAATTCCAAACCCTTGTCCGCACATCGGCTGTTTTAGGACCAATCTTGGGTTATTTCACACAAATGTCTACCAAGATTTGGCGGCGACGAATTACTAGTCAACTGTACCTGTTATACACTTCAGTACACTCTGTTTCCCATCGACTCGGAGAGACCTACTTATTGTGGGGTGTAAATATCCTCCTCACTATACCCCACAACAATTGCAATGGCTGGGTATATTGCCTATGCTAATAAACCATTGACTGGGAGAATATGTAAAAGTGCGGGGGCATCAAAAGTCTAGGTCAATTGAGGCAGTAATACGAGCCCTACAGCTGTCCTGCCTGAAAATCAGGATTTTTAGGTCAAGAATTTCATTAGGACAGCGAAAAAGAAAATGGAGGAGACGGACTTTCGGTGCGAATCCAACGGGCCATATCCCAAGACAATCCGAGAAGAATTGAAGCCGGGATAGCTGTTCTGCCCGAAACGGTCAAAAGCAGAGAAAAATTCATCCGTGCTCTAAGTTCTGCAAGGAGCTGTAAGCTTTTTGATTTATTGGTAGACCCTCCACAAGTAGCATCGCTCCAGAAGTCCCGCTCTTGACGAAGATCTCTTGCAAGCCGTGGCTCAGAGCTCCCCGGTTCGCCCTCCGGCGGCCAGTGGCAACAAGAGACTCCACAACGAAGTAGACAGTGATTCTGACCAAGACAGTATCCTTCCGGTTATTGCTTCGGAAATCGTAAACCAGAACCTTGCTATTGCGGTGCAACGATACGCAGCGCAGAAATGTCCCTATCCATATCCCGTACCTCAATTTATGTGAGCAACAATCAGAATTCGGTGGGGAGACTCAATACCTTCTGAAGTCCTCGAACCCGAGTCTCGAGACAGGCAAAGAGAGCGAATTGACTAGAGAATTTCGTGGACGAGGGACTTTCGCACGATCCAAAAAAAATGGCGACTGTAACATTTGATGGCTGGGGCTGAGTCGAACGAGCAGCTCCTGCTGAATCTTTTCAACCTCAGAATGCTGCGCAGGCGTGGACCGCTCACCACCGAGCCGTTCCCATTCCCACTTGGTACGTGGATTTAAAATGTACCTTTCTGCCTATGGAATGGCATGATGCACCAGCTTGCACCTCAAGTCAATGTAGAGCGCAGACTCGGAGGAGCACTAGAATAATAGTGATAGATCTCAGTAGGCGTAGACAAGCCAACTAATTATATTAGTACCTAGAATAATAGTGATAGCTAGGTACAGTCAGTAAATAATAAGTAACGGTGTAACGAGTGGACTTACATCTCAGTAGGCGTAGACAAGCCAACTGAGATGTACACGTAAGCCAGCGGAAATTTTACGGTACATAAATATTAACTGTCCGGAGTAACTACGAATGGAAGTAAGTCCGTAAAGGGAAGGCGTAAGCTTGTACCTCAACAGTCAAGTCGTTGATCCCTGTGGTTTTCGCCCGCAGATTTCAAGGGATAATTGCTCAGGCTCGAGTCGAACGAATCGCTCCTAATGAACTCTTTCTTGAAGTTCGAATGCTGCGCCCTTCTCCATGTTTTCTATTCTGTAGTCCCGGATGAAATATATGATTATTCATTTGACAATGGGTGACTTCCCGTAAGATAGATTTACTCTGGAGGAATATTTTATAGTCTTACCGGGGCTTGGTCGGGACACCTGTCATCACCCCATCCGTTGGACCGCCCAAAATCGGACGCATTCTATTCCGCACCGCTCGAATAAATAATAGTTCTGGGAGGTAGGTAGCTACCCCCTCCCGATTTATTCTCGTTGAATTAACGTCGAATAAACCTTTTGGGGTAATATTGATTGATCGTCACTGTTCTCCCGGTCTCTACGTCCCTTCAACACGTCCCACATGGGATATACCAACGCTTCCCAGGCAATATCCATCCGAGATATGAGAAAGCCAATACTTGAGCATTTCTGCTGTCTATCGGAAAATGTCGGAACTCCTGAGTGCGGACCGGGAGCCGACGTCACACGAGCTGTCGAAGTGGGCAGTCATTACTATTAGCGTCCCGGCGAGCCGCTCACTCGCTCCATCCAGTGTCGCCCACTCAGATGTGCATCCGCAACTGGGCAGACACGAATGGTGTCCTTCCAACCTCTCAAAATCTCAATGGCTTCCGATCCGCGAACTTGATCACGCACGCAGAACAGCTTCACATTTGTCTGAGCGTGCTTCATCGACCGCGGAGAGATAAATTCCTGTATTTTGCCATGAATTCGGGCGCCTCACCAACACCTTCTCCGGGCCATCGACTGACCTGCATACACTTTATGCCGCCGGAGTCTCGGCCACTTGCTGGCTATGCACGCGACGCACCTTCTTCTGAGTCCTTCACCTGTGGAATGTATATACTTTACATGGTTTTGGTCCCAACAACGACGAAATCTGTCTCAACGGTCTCCCCATCTGCTTTCTTGAGCAGGGCCAATGACGTCCCTCGGTCCGCATTAGGGTACTCCGAAGCGGAAGCTGGGAACCTTGACTTACTCTTTGGGCGGTGCTGGCGAATCCATGGTGATTAGTGCATAAATCAATGGATGGTGTTCAGAGAGTCACCCTGAATACCCGCATGATGTTCAGCAACAAAGCCATCAAACCTGTTAGTTCATACAAATTCGTGGCAGTCATTCGGACTCATTCCACGTCGGTGGACCGCGGCATTTTCGCGGCTCACTATGCTACAAAGCATCCAAGGCTAGAGCCTCTGAGCAGTAGCTAAATCAACCCCCACCAAGACTGTGATTGGCTGCCTCCCTCTTATGAAGGGATCCACCAGTACATGGCACTGACCCAACCGTTCGGTTGCAAAGTCACCCTTGATGTTGTGGTCGCTCACCTCAGGGAGGTCGGATGGCCAGCATGATTCATCTGGTGCCTCCTCGGTGTTAACAGCCGCTCAGCATGCCGTCCTCCACATAGACACAGGTGTTATTCCTCTGCCCCTATCCCCATATTTTGGTGTTTGCCTCGTCACTCTTCCGCCGAAACACTCCGCGTACCCGGACTCCCGTACTTCTTTCCAACGCTGGCTATTCTTAATGGGTCTCAGAACTATGCTTCGTCCTGCAATCCTTGTCAGGGCCAATACAGTTCCTTATGGATGCAGACAGCATTGTCGAGATTCCCTCCCATAAAAAAACTGCCGCGTGTAAAAGATGACTCAAGTTTGGCTCCCGCCTTTGGTGTTTTTAGATGCGACGAACACAGGAAACTCATCCAAATCGCAAAGAAATTATGTTAAAATCTGCGCGTGCCATTGCAAAGCACTCACTCAATTTTACCTCTTCCCACCGCGAGCATTCACATTTCGCCGTTTGTGCCAACAGAAGTTGAGAGCGAGAGCCAACCACTGCTAGGATGCATGACTATTTTGAGGGACCAGTTTTTAAATCAACGGAATATAGTACACTCAATTGGAATAACACTTGACATCGTACTTGATTTTGGATCGTCCTGCGACACTGGGGGTCTGCCGGTGCCTCATTTATCCCGACCTGTATTTTTTCTTTTTTCGTACAAGATGTTGCGGGAGGCACGAGGAGGTCACTCAGGTTTTTAAGGGGCGGAAGAAAGCAAGTATCCGTAGCATACATTTGACGTTGTGTATGTAGTACTTACGGACCCCTGCTGTTTCTTAACGGGACCGCGCAGGAATATACCTACCTACCTACCTACCTACCTACCCCAAAAGAAGGTCCTTGAATAATTTTTTTTCGCGACCCGAAATTTCTGAGATTCTGAGATTGCGATGGCTCGTGGCTCTTGACAATCTCCATGGCAACAAGCTCGGAAATTGCGCCAGCATATATTCACCTTACGGACAGTGCTAAAGATAGGCAATATAAACGACCCCTGACGGACTTGATTTCGCTTGTTTCATCTCCGAGATATCTATCTTGCGTCGGCATCACCCGGGGTGGCAATTCCTCGGCAATTCCCCGTCGCCACACGGTTACCGCTCGCCTCCGTTCCATCACCAAGGATTCTGGCCACGAGCTCAACACGAGCTGACGATGAAAAACGATGTGGCAAACCCTGCAGGTGCGTGAGCTCGTATCAACACTTACAGGTAAGCGTGCTCAGTTTCAATCTTAAGCAAACAACATCAGCGCTTAGCCAGCGGAAAAAACGTAAAGAATTTATAACGGCGTTTACATAAAGGGTTTAGTAAAACTCTCACGTCAAAGCCTACTTTGATTTCTCCGACAAACGCGACTTGGAACATATGGGAGCAAGTCCCCGTCAGACCAAGAGAACGTCAAGAAACAGCTTAAGCTTGCCAAACCGGTTTCATAGTGCGGTTTACCAGCTGCCGTGACCACATTCGTGACTAACAGTTCCTGAAGGTATGACGGACTGTACGAGATTGTACCCCGTGGCGTCAAACAGATGGACGGATTGGTCATTCCCGGAAATAACTAAGTGTCTACGGGCGGGTGGGTATATAACGGAACGAGTAATGGATCTCCGGGGTCTTGACATGGCAACTCCACCACCTCTTCCACCGGCTGTGATTCGTTCACTTATCACCTTTTTCCTCGGTGGTTGGGTAGATCTCTTTGGAGGAATCTACGCGGGGCCAGGCTGATTCACATTGTAGGATCTCGCTATATGTGTCGACTTAATATTTCAGGGGATCATATTTGCGCAGTCGCTCATTATACGACGCTGTGCGAGAAGGATGTTCTCCTGCGCGCTTTTGTTGCTGTCCTCCTGATAATAACAACGTTAAAGAGCGCACAAGGACTGTCAGTGGTTCCCATTACTTCACCTCGGCGCGCGCTGAGCTTGTTTGCGAAATCCCCTTGGAAAAATTCAGAGTGATCTTGTGGATTCAAAATGTCGAGTACTTTATGAACCTTAACGCCGCACTCGGCATGTCTACCAACTCATGGACCACTGAACTCAATCTTACTCTCGTCGCGCTCATTGCGTTCTATGTCCAATTATTCTTCTGCAAACGTCTTTGGGTGGGTTTCTCTGCGCAAAGCCACATCCCAATACTGATTCCATACAGGCGATATCGGGGAACATCTACATTGTCGCTTTAGTTGTTGCGCTTTTTGTCTTTGCCTTGGTAGCCGCCATCGTATCGGTGCGCTTTGTGCTTGATTCTAGATATGACATCAGCACTAATATTCGTTCAGAGCGTATTCACGTTCGCGGGTCAGTTGAAAGAACGTTACATGGAGTAAGAAAGCAGTAGAAACCTTGGGGTGTGTTTTAACGGGATCTTTTTCAGTTGAGATTCACTTGGCAACGGTCTTCGCCGGAGATGTTCTTCTATGCGGGAGCACCATCTATTTTCTGTTGGTGCGCATACATCCATCTCATGCACAGTGACAGCTGACGGCTACTTTTCTTACCAGTACCACTCCAGCTATGTGTCGCCGAAAACTGCAGGCTTGTTACACTCTATCATGAAGTTGACATTCCAGGTGCATATCTCCATATCCCCCCCCACGTTCCCTTCCTTAACAGGTCTTGTTCTCAGTCAGCGGCACCAGCCGCTGTATGCGCCCTAATCAGCCTCGTCTGTACGCTAGCCTGGAACCGCACCACCCCTAACGCCTACGTAATGCTCGCCATCATCGCCAACAACGTGTTGCCCAAATTGTACGCGATCTCTGCGATGTGGACGCTCAACTCTCGCAGGAGCATTCGCCAGGCGCACTCAAGCACCGGGCGGAAGGGCCAGCGCGGCTACGAGCGGACACCGGCACACGAACAGCATCGAACTGCAGAGCTCGATCCAGTGGGCGTCGAGCGATCGGAGTGCCGTGATTCATGTGCAGCCGGAGGTGGAAACGACCGCAGTACACGGAACCCGTGTTCTCACCGAAAAAACGACCGCCCTTATCATTAAAAGTGTTAATTTTCTGTTATTATGTAGTAAGACCTTACAGGATGAGCTGTACCAAAAAATCTTTTGATGTGTTTGACCTCGAATCGAACTGAAAGAAAACCACAATAATATTTTGGGGGATATTCCCTTTGTATGCCGTGAGCTGGGCGGACAGCAGAACAGTTGCACCATAACTATAGATATTTTTGCTGCAGCACATCAATCAGAGTGGAGCTCAGACACGGTAATCCTCACATTTAAGTCATCGCTGACCACCCTGGAGAAGCGACGACGATCTCGATGACCAAGTTTTCGATGTGAAAGTTTTGGACATACAACTTCTTTCGCGCACACGAGGAGGATCCTTTGCAAAGGTTCAGCACGAAATAGAAGTGGCGCATAGCGACTGACCCTCATGATGGCCTCCAATTCGGGCCGACGAGTCTCGTGCCTTTGAACCGACACAAGGATTCAATTTCGGAAAGGCGTGCGATCCGCGAACAAGTCTAAATCGTGCCCTGCCAGAAAAAAAAGGATGACCGGGCGCCACGGCTTGGGCTCGAGTCGAGCGAGCGGATCCTGTACTGCGAAATTCATCGAGTCATTATTGAGTGCAGACGTGGGCCGTTCAACACCGAGCCTTCTTTTTCTTATCGAGTCCTGAATTAATCTTAGAAAAAAGCAGAATTCAGCACGACAATCAATACCTTCTCAAGTTCTCGAACCTTGAACCTGAGTCGAGTCTCCGGTCTGTGACGCTTGGAGTTAGACTTGGACGAGATTTGATCCCGGGCGGAGTGGGATTGGTGGGCCTAGATACTCACAAAAGAAGCAGCTAAAAGCAGAGTATATTGAGAAGATGGCTCGGGCTCGAGTCGAACGAGCGCTCCTGCTGGTTGTCTTAGCACCATCACAGCAAATGCAGGCGTGGGCCGTCCACCACCGAGCCGTTCCTGTGGTGGTTCGGTCCTTGGATCTATGCGAGAGTTGAAATCAACCCATGGTATGTCCGTTCATCACACTCGTGTTTTTTTAGGTTGCGTGCAAATAAACGGTTAGTGTTGGACGTTGAATTGTAACGGATGCGGTCTGCCACGTACCAGATGAACTAAAAAAAGCCGATTAAGAAGAGGCCCGGGCCCGGGTCGAACGAGGGGCTCCTACTGAACTTAGTAGCCCGATAATACAAGGCGTGGACCGCCCACCACCGAGCCGTTCCCATTCCCATTTGGTACGTAAATTGAAAATGTACCTTTCGGCCTATGGAATGGCATCGTGCACCTCAAGTCAAGTTGTTGATTCCCGTAGTCTTCGCGTACGGACTTGATGGATGAATTTGCGAACGAGACGTGCCTGGCGAGTGAGTGCACTGGCCGAAAAAAAAGTACGACATCAACATTCCACGGCCCGGGCTCGAGTCGAACGAGCGGCTCCTGCTGAATCAGATGAACGACATCGAATGCTGGGCAGGCGTGGGCCGTCCACTACCGAGCCGTTCTTGCTACGATCCAGTACCTGTATTCATGTGAGAGTGAACTCATTCCGGAGTCGGAATGTACCTTGGCGTGGTGCGGGCATAGATAAGTCCTCGAATCCAGCGCCGAGTCGGCAAAATAACGCTTCAAATGACAGTATTCAGTAGAGAATTGGTGCATGAGGGACTTGGGGGCACCTTCCAAAAAAAGAATGCCATCAAGGAACACGGTTCGGGCTCGAGTCGAACGAGCGGCTCCTGCTGAACGATAAACTGAGGAGACCGAAGGCAGGCGTGGACCGTCCACTACCGAGCCGTTCTTAGTCCACTTCGGTCCTTGGATCCATGTGAGAGTTGAAATCAACCCATGGTACTTACTTTCATCAACTCCAGATCCTTGAGTCTCAGACTGCGTGCAAAAGAAACGGTCCGTGGTGGACGTTGAATTGTAAGGGAGGCGGTCTGCGTACCAGATGGACTAATAAAAAAGTGGGTTCGGTGTAACACAGTGGCCCGGGCTCGAGTCGAACGAGCGGCTTCTGCTGAAGACGATACCGGGCTGACAATGCTTCGCAGGCGTGGACCGTCCACCACCGGGCCGTTCCTATGCCTATTCAGTCCCTCAAAATTTATACGAGCAAAAATCTGAATTCAAACCTTGAACCTGAGTCGAGTCTCTGATCTTAGGCCTCGCTGTCGCATGTGAAGGACGGCATCGAATTTGAGTAGAGAAATCGGGAACTAGGGCCTTGCGCACCATCCAAAAAAATCAGCGCGATCACAATATAGTGGCCCGGTGAATGTTTCGGCCCGTGGAATGGCATCGTGCACCTCGAGACAAGTCATTGATTCCCCTAGCCTTCGCGTGCGGATTTTCAAGGATGAATTTACGAACGAGATGTATCTGGCGAGTGAATGCCCTAGCTGAAAAAAAGCTATCGTCATACATCATGGCCCGGTCTCGAGTCGAACGAGCAGCTTCTGCCGAAAGTGTAATTTCATGTTGGAACATCGCAGGCGTGGGCCGTCCACTACCGAGCCGTTCCTGTGGTGGTTCCATGCGCATTGCGAGAGTTGAAATCAACCCATGGTATGTCCTTTCATCCCATTCGTATTCCTGAGTCTGCGTGCAAAAGAAACGGTCAGTGTTGAATCGTAAACGAATTCGGTTTGGGTACCAGAAGGACTAAAAAGACGGCTGAAAACCGACATGTAATGGCCCGGGCTCGAGTCGAGCGAGCGGTTCCTGCAGCGCGATGCGATTTATTGAATGCTGCGCAGGCGTGGAGCGTCCACCACCGAGCCGTTCTCAGCCTGATCTAGTTCCTCAGTTTATGTGAGCAGGTAATCAGAATTTGGTGAAGTGTGGGCCGGCGTCTTCGAACCTGTGCAAGGCTTGAATATGAATTTGGATGGGATTTGACGAGAGAATATCGGGGACGGGGGGCTTGCGGCCCACCCAAAAAAATCCACACGTTTCTATGCAATGGCCCGGGCTCGAGTCGAACGAGCAGTTCCTGCTGAACGTCGATAATTATCTTGCAGTGAATGCAGGCGTGGACCGTCCACCACCGAGCCGTTCCTATCCATATTCCGTACCTGGGTTTATGTGAGAGTAAAACCGACAAAATCATACAAAACAGCTGGTGCGCACGTGGTTGCTGCAACGAAATTGGAGAAGAGAAAAGCTGAAAAAGTGTGCTTTGTTCCATGTCACGGCCCGGGCTCGAGTCGAACGAGCGGCTCCTGCTGAACGTTGTCAAATTGTATGGTTTATGCTTCGCAGGCGTGGGCTGTCCACTACCGAGCCGTTCTTGGGTTGATTGCGTGCCTGGATTTATAGGAATATATTCGATGGTCTGAAGATGTGTGAGAATTTTCGGAGAATTTAGAGCCGGTTGAGTCAGCAGTCTGAATATTAATCGGAAGCAACCGGGCGGGCCGTCGTCCAGAGCCTTCGAGAGATTCGCCGAGGAATATATTTGGAGCCACCCGCCCCAGCTTATTCACGCACCCCGGTGCCGGTCGCGGTTTGTGAGTCGAGTTGTCGCGGCGCTGATGAATCACGGATTTGAAACCCCGCGATCAGCTTACTCACCCGAAAACGTCTGCTTACCAACCCTCATATAAAAGCGGAAAAGTCGACTTTCGACCCGCACCAACCCTACGTGAGTGCCCCCTCCCATTCTGCCCCGCTGCCCGCCGTGCGTGCGTCCCCCTGCCGTCCCTGCTGCGCCTGCAGGCAATCTGCGGCGTATAGGACGCACGGGGCGCTGGATGCGCGGGCTGCGGCGTGGATGTCGTTTTTCGTTGCCTTACTAACGGACTTGTTTGCAGACTAGAACAAGATGGGCCGCCGACCTGCGCGCTGCTACCGCTACTGCAAGAACAAGCCCTACCCCAAGAGCAGGTACAACCGCGGTGTACCTGACCCCAAGGTGCGCGGCGACTACACACACCTGATGACGACGCTGACTCCACGCAGATCCGGATCTTCGACCTCGGGCGCAAGCGCGCGTCCGTCGACGAGTTCCCGTTCTGCTGCCATCTCGTGTCGGATGAGTACGAGCAGCTGAGCTCCGAGGCCCTCGAGGCTGCCCGTATTTGCGCCAACAAGGTGTGTCCCAGTCGTCGCTGTTATGGCCCACCCACTGACCCACCCCCGCCAGTACGTGACCAAGACCTCTGGCAAGGACTCGTTCCACATGCGTGTCCGCGTGCACCCCTTCCACGTCATCCGCATCAACAAGATGTTGTCCTGCGCCGGCGCCGATCGCCTGCAGACCGGCATGCGCGGCGCCTGGGGGAAACCCTACGGCACCGTCGCCCGCGTCAACATCGGCCAGGTCATCCTCAGCATCCGCTGCAAGGACGCCAACGCACCCGTCATCATGGAGGCCCTCCGCCGTGCCCGCTACAAGTTCCCCGGACGCCAAAAGATCATCGTCTCCAAGAAGTGGGGCTTCACGAACGTCGCAAAGGGCGACTATCTGAAGCTCAAGGAGGACAAGAAGGTGTTGCAGTGAGTCCAGTTTTCCTCTGATTGTGAATGCAGCTGACGACAAGCAGGGACGGCGCGTATGTACAGTTCATTCCGGCCCAAGGGCCCGCTCGAGCAGAACCTTCGCAACCAGCTCCGTGCATAGTGTGTCGAGTCTGAATGCGATTATTTTATGGCGGTGATAAGGTGTGAGTGAGTGTGGGCGACCTCCGGCGCCGCAGGCTATCTTTTCCTGCCCGTGCCGCAGGCATACCGTTCCTATCTACGGGCGAGCCGCGAGCGTCGAGGAGGCGTCGCAAGCTTCTTCTCGCTGTGTCTTCGTCGTCTTTTTTCACCTTTTCTCGTTATCCTTCGTGTCGTTCTTCATCCTTCTCTTCTATACATTCTTCCTCTCGTCCTCCCCTCCCTCTTTGTGTCGTCCTCCATCCCTTCCTGTTATCGATCCTCCCTCTCTGCCCCGTCCTCACCGCGTCGTCCTCGTCCTCCCCTCCTCCCCCTCGCCCTTTCTTCGTATCGTCCTTCCTCCCTCCGCTCCCCGCTTCCCTTTCTCTACCCTCCCCTCCCTCACGCCCACCCACTCCCTCTTCCTCGCGTCTTGCTCCTCCCACCTCCCTCTTTCTCTCTCTATTCCTCTCCTACGTACATACACCGCGTACCCACGCACGCCCCCTTATTCACTACGCCGCCCACAAAAAGAATGGACGGTGCGAGGGGAACGGGGGCGCAGATCGATCTTTTCGGCCGCCGCCACATACGGCGCGCCGCGTGCCTTCCCCGATATGTCGACGTCCCATTGGGGGATTAGATGGGGGAGGTACGGACAGATGTAGCTACTAGCGAGTTAGGTAGAGGAGTGATTGAGAAATGGGGGAGGCGGTGGGCGAGCGAGCCAAGGCTCGCTCCCCGCCAGCTCACGGCGAGCCGTGAGGAGGCACGCGCCGCAGGCATTCCTCGGCCGCCCCTCCCTTCGGCCTCCTTCCCCATCCCTTCATCCCCTCCCTTCCCCTCCCTCTCCCCATCTCCCTCCCTACCCTTCCCTCCCCGCCCACCTCCCCCCTTTCTCTCCCTCCCTCTTTCATAGACCCCGTGCTCCGCACACGCCCCCTTATTCACTACGCCGCCCACAAAAAGAATGGACGGTGCGAGGGGAACGGGGGCGCAGATCGATCTTTTCGGCCGCCGCCACATACGGCGCGCCGCGTGCCTTCCCCAATGTGTCGACGTCCTGCTTAGGGGGATTAGATGGGGGAGGTACGGACAGATTTTTAGTTAGAGTAGATGGGTAGACGAGTTACTGAGAAATGAATCTCGTTTGTCGTACATGTGCTTCCTTTATCCGTGGACGACGTGCATGTCAGGGAATCCTTAGCGCTCGCTGCCTTCCTCCTCCACCGTCGCCCTCTTTCTACCTCTGCCGGATCCTACTCGTATGTAGATCCGGCTGCGCGCTGAGAAACGTATCAAGTGCGCTCTACTTGGGTTGTGTCTACTCTTGACTCTGAAGCACTCTGTCCACATCGAGCGACGTCCGCATCGCGCGACCCACCCCCCATCGCCCGTCGCGCTCCCCTCGCTCGTCGGGTGTCGTTCCCTCGCCTGTCGCTTGTCGTTCCCTCGTGTCGCTTGCCGTGCTCGTCCCCTCCTTGCGGACGGCTGCGTTGGGCGGAGTGAGGAGCGCTGTCTGCTAGATGATCGTGCTGCTGGACCTTTATTATCCGCCCGCCGCCAGGGCAAGGATGCCGCGGGTAGGCTGGGGATCGTGCCGGCGTGTGTCGTGCGCTCGTTCTGGGCGTTGGGCGTCGGGCGTCGGGCGTGGGGTGGCGACGTCCTTCGTCGTTTTCTCGTCGTTTTGTCGTTCTTTGAGGCTGCCCTATCCCGCGTGCCCTCGATTGCGCTTCTCGTTGCAAAGCCCAGGCGGCGCGGAGGGTATCCCTGCTCAGGCGCCTCGGGTTGTGTTCTCACGTCCTCGAGGCTGCCCTAGCCCGCGGGTGCGCTCGATTGCGATTCTGGGTCCATCCCTCCGCCTCCTCCTCCTAGTGTGTAAATCCGGCCGCGCGCTCCCCGCGAAACTTTCGAAGCGCAGTGCATTGCATTGCGCAAGGCTTTAGTCTGCCCCGCTCTGCCTTGCTCTAAAGCGACTCTGAATCGATTGCGTGTCATTCCCTCGCATGTCGGGTGTCGTCGAGCTCTCGAGCCCCGAGCCCCCGAGCTCTCGAGCCCCGAGCCCCGAGCTCTCGAGCCCCGAGCCCCGAGCCCCGACCCTCGAGCCCCGACTCCCGAGGACGGCTGCGCAGTCTACTGCTAGATGGTCGTGCGACGTGTCCCTCGCGAGGGCGAGGGCCGCCCGTACTTCGTCGGCGCCGGCGCTGTGTCGGTGCTTTTTGCGCGCGCTCTGTCATCGCGCCGTGTAGTGGCGCTCGGCGGCACCATGTCATGCGCTCGTTCTTTGTCGGCCTCCCGCGCGCGCGCGTTCGGCGCAGGGACGTCCGCTCGACGTCGTTGCGCTCGCCCGTCGACACCTCCTTTCGCGCCCCGCTGTCCTTCGAGGCTGCCCTAGCCCGCGTGTGCCCCGAATGCCCGTCGTCGGTGCGCTCAGGACAGACGGCGCGGGAGGGTATCCATTCCCTTCCCTGCGCTCGCAGACGCGTCCGTCGTCGCTTCCCGGCAGCTGCGAGCGCTGCATCGTCTTATCTTGACTCGACCTTGGCCTTGGACCGTTTGGGACGGGCGGAGACCCGCACGCCGTCGTGCTGGGGGGGAGGGAGGGACATCTCTGTCCGGCGACGCAAGCTGGTGGGCGAGATATACGCGGGGGCGAGCGCACGTCGAGGCGACGTGGGTGCCGCGCGTCGTGGTCCTTGCCTGCGCTGTCGCCGCCGTCGGTTTTTGCGCTGCCTCCCGGACGTGCGCGGATGGGATGGGCACGCCATCGACGTCGTCGTGCCCCGCTTGTCATTCCCGTTTCCCGGCCGCGGCTCTTTGCGTTATCGGTGTGCGGCGCGCTCGAGAGCTTGTCCCGGGATGTGCCTAGGCGTACGCGCGCGTCGGATGCGGTGCGCAGGCCCTGTGCGGATGGGTATCCGCTCGCGACCGGCGGGCGGACAAACACACTTCGGCATGCCCCCGCGCATCTGCGAGGCGCGGGGACAGATGGGTCTTTGCATTGTCGTGCTTCCCGCGAACAGTGGGCTGGGAGAGTCGAAACCTGCTTGTCGTCGTGCCTGCTCCTCCGGGTGCGGGTGCTACGTCTGCGTGCGCTTGATTCCGGCACCGCTCTTTCTTCCATTCGCACCCCGCGTCGTCTCGAGCGCGGGGCACGCACTCTATACTCGCGACCGGCGCGCCGGGAGGGCCCCTCATCTTGTCTGCTTGCCCCGCGGGCGTTGCATCTTCCACTGTCAGCACGCGCGGCACCGTGCGCACTCCGCGTCACTCAGTCTCTGTGTCTCTCCGCGCGCTTGATCCCGGCGCTGCTCGTCCTCTTTTTCTTTCGAGCTCCGCGTCCTCTCGGGCGCGGGATGGACGGGGAGCCTTCTTGATGCACGTACTGCACGCACTCTACGCTTGCGAGCGGCGCGCAGGGCGACCCATCCTCATTCCCATCCGCCAGCGTCGGCGGCGCTCCGTGTTTGCACTGCCAGCACGGAGAGAGACCTGCTCGTCTTCGCGTCTGCTCGTCTCGACTGCCTGCGCGCTTGATCCCGCCGCCGCTCGTTCTTTCTTTCTGTTACGGCCTCCGCACTGTTACTGGCGGCGGGCTGGGGGCCTTCGTGATACACGCACTGCGTGCACTCTACGCTCGCGAGCAACGTGCAGGGCGACTCCCTCCTCGTTTCCCCGCGGGCGCTCCGTCTTTGTACCGTCAGCGCGCGCGCCGCCGTGAGCGGGAGGGACGCGACGGCGGGCTGGGGAGACTTCCTCGCCGTCGTCGCGCGCATCTCCCAGCTGCGCTTGATCCCGCCGCCGCTCGTACTTTCTTTCACGGCCCCGGCGTCGTCGTTGGCGGGGGGTGAACTGCGGGCCTTCTTGATGCACGCACTGCGCGCACTCTACGCTCGCGAGCGGCGCGCCCGGACGCTGGCGGCCTGGCTTGCTCACCGCTGTCGTGCTGGGGCATCGGGATGCACCATCTCACGGCCGCGCGGGCGCTCTCCACGAGACCAGCGATCCCGCCGCGCTCGCTCAATGCGGGGTCGCTGGACATGTGAATGATAATTATCCCGCCCGGCGTCGTTGCGCGCTGCCGCCTCGTCGGGCACGTCCACGTCCACCCTCGCCCGCACCTGTACGGTTGGTGGTACGCCGGCGAGGGTTCAGTGAGCGGCCCACGGCTCCCCATTGGCATCCGATATCCATGTCTTCCCCCTTTTTCTTTTGCTTAAAGAATCCCGCGTGTCCTTCGTCGCCCCCTTTTCTTCATGGTGTGGCCCCACAGCACTCTCTCCGCCCCTCGCTCCCTCTTCGCCGGTCTTTTTCCCGCTCCGTCTTCGCACCCCATCACCCGGTGCCAAGGCGGTTGTCGAAGACGCTCTCATCTTTCTTTACGGCGACGCTTCCTCTCCGCCCACCGCCGATTCTGTCGTCTTTATTTAATTTAATTTTTATTTGTTAGCGACTTTGCGCTGCAACCATCGGCATGCGCACCCGGTGATGGCTAATTCGCAGTGCAGTGCGCAGATAGATGGCTCCACGGCTGTTGGAGCCACCGGCAATTTTTGGTGCGCACTGCAGATCTGCTGCAGCTCAAATGCTCTGGTGTTGTTGAACCTCCCATGGCTATCACTAGTGACCAAGAATGCTCCCTTACTCGAAATCATGACTGTTGTTCGGATCTTTTTTCTAACTCCGTGGCAGTTCGTAGGTAGGTAGGTAGGTAGCATTACATGGCACGGTACCTCCAAGAACTTCATAGGCGTGGCGATGCGACGCCTCGCCCCCGCCACTTATAAGAGAATCCGGGAGCCGTTTTAACGCTACCCCAGCTTCTTCAACAATGCACTTCCTCCCTGTACTCCTCGCTGCTGCGGCTGTCCCGGCCTTGACGCTGGCCTCCAACATCACGACGTGGGCCGTCATCGGCTGCACTGGTTCGAAGTCGGTCTTTCCCTGTGATGGCTCGTGCCACTCGTTCGTTGGCAAGAACGCGTACAGCGTACGTGCCGTGCCGTCTACAATAGAATACTCATGTCGCTGACTCTTCCGATGTAGACTGTTGCCGGCACGGCGCACTGTGTCTCCTTTTTCGAGGACGCGGCCTGCACGAGCCTGTCCTTTTCCGACCCCCAACCAGGCCGGACAATGCTCGGTACGACGCATGAAGCAATGAATGTCCCTATCCGATCCACTAACGAATGTTGCATGCGCAGGCCATCGAATCGGGCGACCCGATTCTCGCGTTCTCTTGCTCCGCCGATAACACTTGCGCGTCGTAGGAGAGGAGAGGAGAGTGTATGTGAATAAGAATATCGCTTGTCGCGCTTCCTTTCGCTTTGAGTCGACGACGGCCATGTGCCTGTACATTAATACTTCCCCTCACGGTCGCTCGCTGCCTTCTCCAGCGCCGCCCTCTCCTCCCTACTTAGATCCGGCCGCGCGCTCGCCGCTGAACTAATTGCATTTACACTTGCTCTACTCTGTCCACCTCCGTCCTATTCCGTCTAGACCTCTGAAGAATCGACGTCGCGCTCCCCTCGCCTCTCAGGTGTCGCGCCCCCCTCGCTTTTCTGTCTCGTCCCCTCCTCGAGGGCGGTTGCGTTCCGACGGAATGAAGAGCTCTAGCTACCAGGTCTTGATGGTCGTGCGTCTCTGACGTGAGGGTGCCTTTATCCCCCATATGTGCCACTTGAAGCGTCACGGTAAGTTTCGTCGGCATGGCGCTCGTTCGGTGCTCGCAGGCATCGCGCTTGCTCGGTGTGCACGGGCATCCCCAGGGACGTCCGCTCCGCCGCTCGGCGGCGATGCGGCGTTGGCACACATTCTTTTTCGGCATGTGTCGTTGCGCTTCTTCGTTCGCACTCTGGAGCTGCGGTTGCCCGCCGACGCCGCTCTGTCGTGCTGTCGGCGGCTCGCTGTCGCTCCCCGACCCCGTCCTCAAGGCTGCCCTAGCCACGTATGCCCTCGATTGCGCTTCTCGCTGCGCCCACGGTATCCATTGCTTCCGCTCGCCGTCGGTGGCCGCGTTGTGGTCGTGGTCGAGAGCGTTGCATCGTCTCATCTTGATTCGACTTGTGCTTAGTGAGCTTGACCCATTCGGGAGGGGGCGGAGCCTTGCGCGCCGTCGGTCCTCGCCGTCATGCTGGTTGCGGGCGGCGGGCTCCGGTAGCTCTCACGGCCCCGTCTCACCGTTAAGGGTGGTGGTGTATGCGGCGAGGGGACGGTGAGGGAGCACGGCTCCCTGCATTCTACTTCATCGCGCACCCTTATTTTTTTTTGATTTTGAGGAGTCCTTCGCCGCTCCCTCGCCCCTGCAACACGCCGAAGACGTTGTTTCTTCTTGGTGCGGCCCAGCAGCACTCTCTCCGCCCCTCGCTGCTCCTCTCCGCCGGTCTTTTGCCCGCTCCGTTCTCATTCCCTTCTCCCGTCGCCAAAGGCGGTCGCCGAGGACGCTCTCATCTGCTTTACGGCGCTACCCTGCACGCTCCTGGTGTAGATTCTTTGTGGATTCTTTCGTCTTGATTTTATTTTTTTATACACTGCGGATGGCTGTGGATCCACTAGTGGTTTTTTTTTGCCGGCTCCAACGGCCATCCGTGGGTATTTTCTGCGGGTGGAGCGCGCTGGCGTTGATGGCTGCCGCTTAAAACGCTCTATTTGTTCTCCCATCACCAAGGGAATGCGCCATTACTCGAACCCAGTGTGAAGTTCTTCCATTTCCTTGCGTCGGCAATCTTATCCACGCATTTCTCTTGTAGATCGGTTGGGTGTCCAACTGATGGCGTGATGGAGGATATTCTCAAACTCTGAGGCCGCGCTTGGGAATGAATGGTGCAAAGAGGATCCGGGAGCCGTTCAAGTTATAAAGAGGATCCGGGTGCCGTTGTAAGGATACCCTAGCTTCTCCGCCCATGCACTTCCACGCCGTACTCCTCGTTGCTGCGGCTGTCCCGGCCTTGACCCTGGCCTCCAACATCACGGCGTGGGACAACCTCGGCTGCTCTGGTTCGAGGTCGGCCTTTCCCTGTGATGGCTCGTGCCACTCGTTCGTTGGCAAGCGCGCGTTCACCGTATGTGCCGTCTGCAACAGACATGTGCGCGTCTCTGACTTTTCGATGTAGACTGTTGCCGGCACGGAGCACTGTGTCGCCGTGTTCAGTGACGCGGCCTGCACGAGCCTGCTCTTTCCTACCTTCGACCAAGCCGGACAATGCACGGTACGACGCGGGATGCAATGGATGCTATATCCGGTTCACTAACAGATGTCGCACTGCGCAGAACATCGAATCAGGCAACCCGATTCTCGCGTTCTCTTGCTCCGCCGACAACACTTGCCCTTCGTAAAGCGCGACGACCTCGAGACTGGAGGCGCAGGCAAGGTGCAGTTCTGAACGATTCTCCGAATTTAGCCAATTCGGTAGCTGCGACATAATTATAAAAGCATTATTCCTCAGCATGTGTCGACATCCGGTGTATATGGGAGCGGTGAAAGGACTGAAATCCTCAGGTTTGTGCCTCGACATGTAAACGATTAGTCGGTTACGTTCCTACGTCCATTGCGGTTTTTGAGCTCGAACTTTGATTCCGACAACAGCTCCCTCAACACAGGGACGGTCGGCGAGAAAGAAAAAAAAGAGAGCCACAGGATGTCGTGGTCATTTTTTCAGCCTTTGACAGTCAAGGCCCGGTCCGTGGCGCCTTCAACACAAGCAAGAGGCTGAGTCCGGATTTTCAAGTTATAGAGACGATGTGCTGTAAGCCGATGAACAACAAAACTAAATCGGATGACTCACAGAGGACCCGCGAGACATGGGGTGGAGTAAGATGGGTCAGCGGGGTTGGGGTTGGGGAAGCCCATGAATTCGATGATCGCAGAATCGCTCAAGAACATGGTGATGAGTGCTTTGTGAGCAGCATCACTGAGACCTGGTGGAGCGAGCTGGAGGAGCATGTAGGCGGGGATCCACTCAGTGGAGTTGAGGAATGTACGGGGGGATTCAACTGATGACTAAATCAGAGTGGACTCGACAACTTTCGAGGACGAACAAAAGTCACTGAAAATTGTTGGGGAGCTGGAGGCCAGAGTCTGTGATACCTGGGACGATCGTTTATGGATTTAAAGAAATCGATGCGAGTTGAGTATACCTGAGGCAAAAGCCGCGAGATATGTCGTGGTAGGTTCTACGGATCAGTGATGCCATGCCAATAAGTTGAAAATTTGGGCGATGGAATAAAGACACACGTTCACTGGGATTTCTCACAAATCATGCATTTTGAGACGTTCAGAGTCACCTCCCGGAGTTGATATGCACGTGCAGGCGTAGGCGGGAGGCCATATGATCGTAGACAAAAGCGAAAATCGGCACTCAGATGGAAGGCCTAGGGATTGCGCGTGTCTCCGGAGCGAAGCGCAGGCGCGCTTTGTGTGAGTTGATCGTTTCCTGGTTCCCTCCGAAATACTTGCACCTTTTGAAAGGCTCCATTTTACATAAGCATTGTTATAACTTCTCGGATGTCGCGCCGATCTCGCGTCAAGTCCGCGTCACTGCTATGGCGGTCGTTATTGGACAAAACCCCGTGGAAACGCGTGGTTATGTGTTGCCACGTGGACCGCGTTTTGACGCGTTGCAATGCGTTTTGACGCGTTTTTGGCACCCTCGAGTTGTCTGCGGGCTTGCGTGGCGCTGAGTGGGGCTTCGTGGCTTAGCGTGAGATGACGTACAAGCCGACCTGCTCGAATATCTACCATCGCGTCTCCACGCGTGGTTAGCGAACGCGTGTTCTTCTTCCGAAATCACATATCCCGATCGGGTAGTTGGGACATATTTTCCTTGCCAAAATGAGTTGAACCGTGTGAAAAGCCCTAGGGATGACTTCATAAGCACTCACCCTTGTACAATTTACTTGAAAACCAGGTAATAAAACAGTCGCAAACCGTCCCGTACTCTTGCAGCCCGGTGACGTCCTTTTTGCTGTCTCATACCTTCCCATCCCTTCCGGCCGCGGAGAAGGAAAATATGTTTTTCTGGTGGCGCCAGCTGTGGCCCGCCCGAGTATTTACGGCCGCCCCCGTTGGCGGGACGAGCAAGCCTTCTCGGACTCAGATTTAGGGATCCAAGAGATGTTGCAGGTTACAGGACTCACTGACTGCCTGTATTTTGATAAGCTAGTGCGGGGCTATCCGCGGCGGGAAAAGACATCTGCTTGTACTGCAAATCAGCCGCCCTCTCCTGTTGTTGGATCCAAGGCACTTCAAGGGTGTAGAATAGGGATAGAGTGACAGTAGGCCAAGGAGATCACCAGTTAAAACGGGACTATGCGGGAATTTTTAGGCCAAATATTTAATTTGGCTCCAGAGATGGACAGAAACACTGTGTGGCACGACGAGTGGAGAGGGGTTGGAATGAGTGGAAAGTGAGTGGGCACGAGTGGAGCGCCGACGTGTGGCCACGCGTTCCCCATCCATCGACGAGTGTCACCAATCGATGAGACGACGACATATGTACAGGTATACGAAAGGTCGCAGCGTGGCCGACGCGTCGGAAGTGTATCGGAAGTGCGTGGAAACGCGCCGCAACGCGTCGGCACGCTTTCCAACGAGCCTTCACGCGTGACTACTCACTCCCACTTGGTTTTGTCCAGTAAAACCTGGTATACACTGCGTTAGTGCGCGTCAGTGCCGCGTCAATGCGCGCCCATGCCGCGTCAATTGAAGTGCTATTCAGTCGATCTCGGCTCACCATCTGATCACATGAAGTCCCGGGACTGCCGGTTGATGCGTACGGTTACATCCACGGCCGATTGCGAACGCGAAGGTGTATTAGCGGCTCCACTCTCCCCTCCACCGCAGGCACGCCATCCACTGGGGACTTCTCGCATGTCTCCACCTCCCTTCGCAAAATTGAGCCCATCACCCGCCTTGCCGAAGAGCGCGCATTTCTTCAATTGAAATTTGGAGCAACCAACTCAACGCAGGGCGTATAAATATAGCCGGGAGACGGGAGTTCGAGTCCTCCAGACGATCAGCGTGGCGTCGTTCGTTTTGCTCACAGATGTTCAGTGTTAAACGTCACGATTCACCGCACTGCGTCGGTATATTTGCGTCATTCGAAGGATTAGATTCTATGTACTACAGAAGTCCTAATCGTACAAACGAACGACTCTGGACCGTGCGGAGACACGCGTAGGGCCATCGCACACGTCTTCATATCCTTGCGCGGGGGTAGTCGTCGCCATTGACGCGAGAGAGGCGCTATTATCTGTGGATGCGAATGAGAAACGCCCCCGTGACGTCACTGTCCGCCAACAAGTCCGACGCTGCGAACGTTGCGCGTGCTGAAGTCGCTCGCGTCGTTTTCTTCGATTTTCAGATGTCCTGGGTGTGAGGGGTCGTGATAAGGCGTAAAACCGGCCGGGCTAGGGACGTCCTCGGCATTGGATGTGGGGTCGGAGGCTGAAGCGGTTTTGGATTGCGTGTCTGAAAGGCGATTAAAATTAAATTAGCAGATGTATGAGGGGGGTGGACAAAAAGATAGATTGGAAGAAAGAGCCGACGGAT
>JARGYA010001107.1:0-22942 GCA_029204335.1 Mycena vulgaris
CAGGCACTCGGGTTTCATATGATCTGGGAGCAGACGCTCGACATCGCCGTACAGCTCAAGCTGGTCGCCACGAACGATCGTTTTCTGGACCTCCTTGTACGTGACTTTGGCCTTGTCCATATTGAATTCCTCCCGGCCTTCGGAGAGTAATACATGGACCGTTCCTTCACGTTTACGCCCAGTGCGACCAAAACGTTGCAGCTGTAGAGCACTAATCGGCGCTTATCTGTCGAACTGGCGAAATGGCTTACCATACGAATCGGTGTCTTCTGAGCATCATAGCAAACGATGAGATCGACCTCGCCGATGTCCAGTCCCTCTTCACCGATAGAGGTCGCCACCAGTACATTGTATTCGCCGGCTTTGAACTTCTTGATGACCTGAACAAGGAAAATTAGCGTTTAGAATGGATTGAGCTTCGTGTACTGACCTCCAGCTGCTCTTTTTGGGCGAGTCCCTTCTTCCCTTGCTTGTCCGTCCCTTGCCCAATGAACTTGTTGGCGCGGATCAAAGGTTTCTCGAAATTGAGTGCCTCGACGATTTCGTCCACGGCCTCTCTGAGGTTACGAAAACCATGACCTTTGTCTCCTCGTTTTCCTGACCATCGTCGCCAAGTTTCTCGGCGAAATGCTGCACTACGAGCGCCTTCAAGCGTTCCATCTTTGGGATGCACAGCGAATCCGCGCAGTCTTTGAAGCTCAAGCTCTTTGATAACAGCTTTAAACAATGGATTTTGGAGAAGCTTCTTTGGTTTGGATGCTGTTTTCTTCTTCCCCCCTTCAGCGTCGTCTTCCTTGCCGCGTGCTATATCTTGCAGGTATGTATTACACATGCCTATGGTGCCCTCGATCTTTTGACGCCAGAGCTTAGGAATGGAAAGGCGCGAATGGGAGCCACTCACAAGGTAGCCCATTGCCCTAGCCAGACTCGCGAGGTCGGATAGGAGCGCGAACGCCCATCGCTGATCGCCCTTTAGCTCCCTCTTCTTGCTCTGTGCAGCATACGTGTGCAGGGTGACTGGATTAACTGATCCATACATGATACCCCCTTTGTTGCAGAGGCTTGAGCACAGACTATTCCCAATTTCAACAACGTAAATTGACTCGTCAGCGAAAAACTCACGTTCAATCAGTACGACCAGAGGATCTTTGATTCGGTTCACTTCCTCGTCATCACAATAACATGCTGGTTCGATTTCTTTGCTGCAACATGAGCTAACGCGGCCTGAGAGGGTTCTATCCGACAGACCTTGTGATGTATATAAGCCTTTAGGTCAAGGCTATTCTCGTCACGAATTTCGATTCTACTGATGTGAAGCCCGTCGATGGAGAGATTGCACAGCGTCAGGGTCCACCTCCAGGTGTTGCGTTAATGCTAAAAATTCGGAAATGCGGGTTCATTGGCCATCATAAAACGTACGACTTCGTTATATGCATAACCTCCAGTCCGCTCGGTGCGCTTCGTCTGAGAGTGTTATGAGCAATGAACGAGTATAGACAGCGGTTGAGTATACCGATTACCAGAAGGACAATGTCCCCCGCGTCGCAAGTTTCCGAGACCAGATCATTATTGAGGGTTTGAGGTGTCATGTAAAACACCCTCTTCTCCTTCCACTACAACGGAGATTAGATATGTTAAGTCGGAGATGAAATGAGCGTACAGCCCGTGCGCGCATTGGTCTTGGGTTCTGGCCGGTCAGTTCAATGGCATCACTGCCGGGGATTCCACATGTTTTATGGCAAGCGTCAATTTGCTGCGCCACGAGAGGTTTCGTAGGGGCGACGAAGACCACCTTTCCTTCCGGAAACCAGCGGTAATCTGTGAAACGCATGTCAGGTGATGGTAAAACAGGTAGTGTAGACATTACAATTGAGCATTATGACTCCAGCAATGAAAGTTTTGCCGAGTCCTGTGGGTAATGCCACAATAGTGTTATCGAATAAACAGTGCTTGACAATATTATACTGATATCGCGCTTCGGTTGATTTAAGGGGTATATCCAATGTTTGGCCTCAAGGAGGTCAGGTTTTAGTTTCATAGGTGGAGGCTGGATATAATTTAGTAGCAAATGGCAGGGAACGAGTAGACGTACCGGTCTAGTTCGGGCGCAATTTAGTGGTGGCCGGTAAGCATAGTCAAGCGGGGACATTGAACATACCCAACTACTCGAAAATAAGCCAAAATGAAGAGGAAATGAAGGTGATGGCATACGAGATATAAAAGGCGCGGGAAACTGTTCAAACTCGATGGCCTCTTCCTCCTCCTCCTCATCGTCGTTGTTGTACGCCGTTCTACCCTTGCCCTTCGCTTTGGCTCGTTTCATTCCAGACTTGGCGAACGCAGTCTGATCCCATTTCTTGGTTTTGGGTGCCTGCTGGCCAAAAGGGTTGCGCGGCGTCGACTTTGTTCTCTGGATCTGTGTTCTAGGAGCTTTGGGCGCCGACGCTGGCAAGATTTCCCCGAAAAGGGTTGTCTGCAGGGTACCATGGGAGGAGGTCCGACTTGGTCCTGCCACCGGTTGCGCTCGTCCCTGGTAGGTATCCTGAATAAATGTATCGAGTCTTTCTAGTTCGCCTTCGTCAATGTCGCCAAAGGTGAAGTCGTCGACGTCGAATGACGCTTCCCGAGTCGGGGGCGGGCGAGTATGGGCGGCCTCTATTGCATCCAGCTGCTTCAACGCCGCGGCATCCAATGCATCGTCGTCGAAGTAGCCATCGGAGCTCATGCCAAGGTTCACAAACAGAAACGTAAGTTTCGGTTTTGTGCTCTGTGTACCAAGAATGTCGCCAAAATGAACACGTGAATTGCTACGGCATGTGACTTGCACTTCTCGTGATTGCTGTCATTTCTGCTTACGAGACTTATTCCGCGTCTGTTGAATTCAGATTTTGGGCGGTCGACTACGTATCAGGCTGACACCGGAGCTTTTTACATTGAAAAATATCACACCCAGAAGACCTTACCTGACATCAATTGTGATTTAAGCACTCTGAGCAGCTTCGCAGCCAATTTGCAGCTGCTTCAAAAATTGTAATGGGCTGGAATCAAGCTGGACTCGATAAATCTTAACTCCCTCATTCTCATTGAGGAGCCATCAAACTACGCCAAAAGCTCCGTCACACGGCCTCACTCATGCCAGCTCAGGCCTCGGCGCTTGCTGCGACGACACAAGTTTACAAATTTTACCGACAACAACATGACAGTGGGGGCATTCATGCAAGTTTTGGAGCTAAAAGGCTCTGAGTTCTAAATCTATTTGTACCCCGTCGTTTGCCGGCCATGCAATTTTATTCACAAACAGAAGCATTAGTTTTGGTTTTGTGCTCTGTGTATATTACCAAAAATGTCGCCAAAAAGTAGCATGTGCCTTGGACGTTTGTCAGTTCTGCTTATGGTCCCAGGCCTTTCCGTCCTTTTCTCGCTGAACTCAGTTGAACTCCTTCCAATTCACAGTGCTCATCAACCGTGGTTCCATATATCTTTGCTTGCCTTACACTCTTTGAGGATTATCCTCAATGAAATCCACACACATTTTGCCTCCACTTCACAAGTTTAATTCAGGTTTACACAATCCACGCCGCCGCGAGGAGCCAACCGAAGGTTGGCGACGAGCGGCGCCTGTAAGTCCCAAAATTTCAAAAGGGTGGGACATTTCTTCGGACCTCAATATGCACATAGATTAAAGTGAATCATCCGAGCAGCGAACCATATAAGCTTAAAATGCATTTGATTCAGCTTACTAGTCACGGGCACCACACAAGTGGCTATTATTTCATCTTCTACCTGCATTCTTTGCAGCTCCGGAATCTCTTTGTGCCCCGCCGCTCGCCGGCCATTCACTATCATGTGCTCTGTGTACCAAAAATGTCGCCAAAATGAACACGTGAACTGCTCTCATCTGACCTGCTTACGCCATCTCTGTTCAAAACGGCTTCTCTAATCGGACACTTAGTCATCCTTGTCTTGTGACTCAGGGGCTCTCACCCTTCTCACTCGCACTGCACTGGCAGTCTCCAAGCTTGCGCTCGGTCCGATACTTTCAAATCACTCCTGGTCTCCAGTCAAACCATCTTTCAAACCACTCCTCAATTTACTTCTCGTCATGGAAACGGAAAATCAACCAGTATGTTGCAGGATGTACTTACCTCTGACATTTAATTTCCAAAATTCTTCATCAGCCGTGTATGGATTTCCCATTCTACTCAGCTTTCTCTCTCCTCGTACTCTCTTCCCGAGCACGTCAAATGACGCTGTGTAAATAAAAAACAACGCTTCGGGCCGAGACTCGGATGCACACTTGAACCTCAACGTAATCTGCAATACATCTCATCTGTTATCTGTATTTTAACCATGCCTACAATTCTCTCTGTATTGAATCCTCCCCTCCGGTGCTCTGTCTAACTCATTCATCCAGCTGAGGGTTTATTTATTCTTCTGGGCATCCCTTTCCCCGGCTCCTCCCCTCCGGGACCGATGGGCTTCGTGCTTCCCTTGTTCTCAGTTCACGATGTTTTTGCGCCGCACAAACACCTTGATAACATCTCACTCTACAGTCCAGTCCTCTACATGGTGCCGTTTGTATCTACTATCAAGTTCGCGGCTGATCTCTCCGTGCGCAATCGGACATTTCGGGGAGAGCCTCGTGAGGGTGATTTTTTTTTTGTTGCTACGCGTCTATTCTCGATTTTGCCTTCAAAGTAAACACACATTAAATCAATCCAACATCAATCCACTTGTTGTCAGAGCCCCATCAAGGGCGCACCGTAGGGAAGATCTTGTTTACTTGTAAATACAGTCATAAACTAGGAAGCGAAACGTTCAAATTGCGCAGCATATTGTGAGATTAATTATTAAGCAACGCCTACGCTTCTTGTTATATATCTATGCTAACATCTCCAGGCTATATGCGAGTTCAAATGATCATGGGATACGGCCGCGGTTTGGTCGAGAACGAGAGTATTCTTTCTCGGAAGCCAAATTTGGCCACATAACGGCAAAGCGAAACACTACGAAGGCGCTGAATGTACCTTGGTAATGTGTGCTAAACCTTCGGAACCGTGACATTCTGAATACTTGACCTCGATAGCATGCCATTAGCACCACTGGAAAAATTTCTGACCAAACCACGCCGGAAGCAGAGCCACGGAGAATATCCCGAATAATATGGTTGAATGAAATTTGAACCGTGTGGCAGTATAAATCGCTATTTACTCAGGTCCTTGATTCTGAGAGACCTCTGACATATTAGAGTCATCACCCCAGAACTTGGGCTCATCGGTGAGGTCCAAGTTACTTAACGGGCCGGTGTTTCGCTTCCACGCACCGATTCGCTTCCTAGTTTCCTAGAGTAGGACTGTACTAATACATGGAGACTCGAACTCGATTCCAGATGGCGAAACAACTTTGAAACCAATTCCAAATAACTAGCAGTAACCTGTGCTACGCTACGGCGGATTGAACTGTGTATCGTCGAAGGTCAGTCAGATTAACATTTTACACAAGTGTAACATTAATGTGCAAGATACTTAAGACACCGCTTGTCCTCAACCTTCGATTGACTCCTCGCGGCTTCATAGACAGCTAAATTTTTTATCTTTGCTCGCAGTGACCCGTGCTTTGTCACCCCGGACAGCGTAAATTAAATTGGAGTGATCTAGTTCTCTCGGGACACGAAAGATGCTGTTCCTCGCCAACCTCCAGTTGGTTCCTCACGGCCTCGTCTACATTGCCCAACTTGATGGGCACTGAAAACATTCACCTTCAAATTCAGATATCATGGGTCACCAGAATGGCTCCAGCGTAGTCTGCGAAGGAGACATGGGAAGCAGGGGCTGCAATCTTGTCTGGTGTTCATGGGGTGCCGAAACAGGCTGAAACACTTGTTGAACCGAGTAGTCTACTCGAAGTGACCAATCTATTAGTCATACATAGAAAATCAACAGTCGAGTGGAGCAATTGTGCAGAATTCAACATCTCGGTGGAACTGTGAAGAAAATGATCGGAGACTCAGCATTGTCCGGTAGTGATTGTCATTTGTCTCAGCCCATCAGCTTTCTCAAAAGCAAGGTTTTGACAGTTGTCTCGGCCAATCAGGTTTCTCAGTGAAAGTTGTTCAATTCTTATATAGATTGCTCACTCTTGGGTATGATTTAGTATCTGTTTGTGCCCGCCGCTTGCCGGCCATTCACTTTCATTCAATTTGGTCAGCGCGAAAGAGAGAACGTTGCACGTGATCGCTTTGGCCGGCGCGACAAGTTTGGTTATATTTGTTGTATTTACCAAATCCGGATAGTACACGATGTCCCAGGAGACCATCGCACGGTGGAACGCAATCCCTCTGGTCCCAGAGGCCAACCCTCTCAAGGTACTCTCTACCCAAAACACAGGTCCACCATACTTCCATGTCTTTCCGCTTCACTTTCCTAGCGCCCAAGACCGGAAGATGACCAGTCGGATGATGACATCTCAATTACTTCCCGGACGCCCTCCCCTCCCCCAGATCGCATGGATGTCGATGGCCATAACCTGTACAAGTACGACGAGTATGTTGCTGGCCCCGAACAGGAAGTCATCACGGTCGAGACCAAAATCAAACCGAGCAATAAAGGTTTCGCCATGCTCGCAAAGCTTGGTTGGATTGAAGGACAACCTCTCGGAGTGTCTGGAGACGGTACATACGCTTCTATTCTCTCCGAAATTCAATTCAACTTTTCTAGGCCGGGTCGACCCCATACCTTTCCAGATCAAACGAGACTCCACGGGCCTAGGGAAAATGAGCCAGGACGTTCGCATGATAGAAACCACAGGTAGGTATCAGCAGAGAAATACTGTCCCGCGGGTTCTCATCACTGTGCAGTTTCTCAACGACGCGGACTGGACTCGGAAAGAATGACCAAAGAAACGGAAGACCAACGCAGGGCCCGGGAAGTACGCGCTCTTAAAAGTCCACGCCCCCCCAAGTATTAACGATCTACTCAGGACCTGGTTGCCCGTCGTTCGGCTCTCGAGAATGAGATATCTTCCACGCTCAAGGTGTTTTACTGCGACCTCTGCGACAAGCAATTCAAAAAAGTGGTCGAGTACACAGAGCACACCAACTCTTATTCTCATACCCATAAAGCCCGCTTCAAGGATATGCAGGCGAACATCCGGATCCCGCAAGACGATGCCGACAAGCGCAAGGAAAAGGAACGGAAGCGCGAAGAGAAGGAGCTTAGGAAGATCGCCGCGGCCAACGGGATCAAGATGGCTAAGCCCTCTGCTGTGATCTCCGCTTTAGCTCCGGCAGCTCCAGTGGGCAGCAGCAGCATGGATGTCGATGGCGTCCCACTGAATCCTGGATGGGCTCCTGCTTCCGGCAGCCGTCCGACGGAATCTCAGCCTGGATTCAAAAAATCAGGTTGGGCTACAGTCGGATCCTCCTCTCTGCCTGCGACTGCTGCGCCTTTGGAACTGGGGGGGCCGACAGGAGGCTGGCCATCATCGCCGCCGGTACCTAGCTCTTCGGGCCATCCCGCTTTCCGGACTGCTGGTTGGACCTCTCTAGATACGGGGAGTTCCCAGTCGTCATCTACGCTTCCACCGCCGCCTGCTGCCGCTGCGCCTCCCCCGCCTCCCCCACCTCCTGCGGCTCTCACCCCCCCTCCGCCGCGCGCTGGGGGCTGGTCGACTATTTCATCGACAGAATCGATCCCATCTCGATGGAGCGCTGCCCCTCCCCCCGCCCTCCCCCCTCCGTTATCTAGTTCTGTTGTTCCTCCGCCGGCCGCCCCTACCCCTGCTGAACAGCCGCCTCCGACATCCAAAGCTCATGCAGCCCGCTCAGGCTGGCAACAGTTCCAGAAATCGGCGTCGAAACGCAGGTAGCCCTTGCTAAACACGCAAATCGAAACGAAAAGGATATTCTCAGTACTAAGTAGCTACATTGAGTGTGTGTTAATCGGAATGTATTGTAGTGCTTTACTCGCAAAAAAAAGAGCACCCAGCGCCATACGTATACGGAGCCAGAAGCACCAACAAAAAACGGGGGGCAAGGCGGCGAAGACGTTTCTCACAACGTGGTTCACTCGGAATCGCTACCGGACGAATCTGACCCAGAACTCGAGTCCGATGAGTGTTCGCTTATGTGTCCCGCTGTCGCAGCGCTGCCGCCCTGCTCAAAGAGTGCCATGCGCGTCTCCAGCATACGAATCTTCTCCGCCTCGACATCCTCATCCATGCTCTTCCGCTTAAGCCCACCCGTGCCCGTGCCCTTGCCTGTCCGATTCCGCTTCGTCGCAGGCGCGCGCAGCGGGCGTAGCACGAAATTATACAGCTTCGTCAGAACCGAAGTCGGGAGAAGATCGATCTCGAGCTCGATTTCTTCCGTGCTCTATTCATAGGCCAAAAAAAAAATGTCAATCACAATCGGGGATCAGACGCCAAAAAGGGACGCACGTCTTTGATTTCCGGGACGCCCTCGTGGATGATTTTGATGACTTTTTCAAGTTTTGGCCCATCCAGCTGCGCGATGGCCTCGCTGAGATCTTTCTTCTGCTCGAAGGTAAGGACGTCGTTGTCGGATATTGGTTTTTTGCCCTTCTTCTTAATAGAGGACACCCCCTTCATCGGCTTGCTGCTGCCCTTGGACGAAGAAGCGACAGGACCTTTGTCGCGTCGCTCCTTTTTCTTCTTCTCCTTCGGCTTTCCCTTCAGCGCCTGGATGTTCCCCCGCATGAGCTCGATTTGACTCTCCATCAGAGCTATGCCTGTTGATGCCGCGGTCAGTAGGCGAGCGAAAATAAGGTTTCAAGACTTACGTTGGGTATCCTCATCCTCGCTTTCCTCGTCATCATCGTCATCATCGTCCTCGCTGACTTCGTGAAGAGGGGGGAGATTCACCCATTTGTCATCAAAGAGACGCTGGAGTTCGATACCCGCCTGGTTGACCATGGTGCCGGAAGGGTTGAACGCAAAGCAGTTCCGGATCATGAGTTTGAAGTCCTCGTAGAACTTTTGGGCAGTCGGATACTCGCGGTTGTCGAGCTTCTTGCGCATGGTCGACAGATCCATAGGCTTTTTTATGACTTTTGGATAGTTGGGAATCTCAAGTCTGACGTGGTCTATAGTAACAAAGGCTCGCTTAGGACGGAACGGACAAACACGACAAAAAGGCTAACTTACCAACAGGCTCGTAAAAGGGGTTCGCAATCTCATAATGCTGCTTGCGATGCATCAAGGATAGTAAGTTGGAGCAGAACTTCAGCTGCTCTACAGTGCCGTCGTCCTTGACGCGTCTGGTCTTGCGATGTTTCTTGGGAGCATCAGCGTAGGGAAGGTCTTTCGGCGGTGGGGGATGTATCTCGCGCTTTGGTCGCCCGACTACCTCTGTTGCATCTGAGCGTCGAATAACAGGCGTCGACGTAGACGCACGTCGGGGCGGTTGGGCTTTCTTCACAGGGGCAGCAGGTGGAGGCGGGGGAGGGGGGGTGGCCACTTTCTTCACGATAACAGGCTTGGCCTTTTAAAAAAAAGAAATAGTTGTCAGCAACAGAAGCCACAGGCGTGATGCAAGTCGCACCTCGGCTGGTGGTGGTAGGTTCTTGATTTGCTTGTCAAAGACCTCCTCGACACGCTGGGCCATGGCGCTAATGGGGTGATCTGCGCCATTGAACAGGACACAGTTCTTGACGATCAAGCGAACATCGGCGATGAATTCGTCGGTGCTTAAGTAACGCGGATTTTCGGGGTTGGGGTCGGGTTTGGACGGATTTGAGCAGGTGAGCTTGCGCTCGATTGTGCCCAAGTCCATAGGAGTTCGGACGATAGAGAGGTAATGGGGGATGTTGAGGGCAACGGGATCGACGGGAGTGAGAAATGGGGGGGCATCCTTCTGCTTTTTCAGGCTTCGTATCGTCGAAATGCAGAACCGCCATTGGGGCATGTCCATGGTAGGACGGGCCGGGTGTGTCGGGGCAGGAGTAGCGCCATTAGAAGCGGCGGCGGAGGCTGGAGGTGGGGTGGCAGACTTTAGAAAGACGGGGCAGGACGCGTGCACGATCAGCACGCCCGTCGCGGCGCACAAAGAAAGACTGGGCTTACATGTGTAAAGGAAGCTTTGTCTGCGTCGGAGAGAATTCTGGGCCGCTTTGCTGGAGGAGGCTGGTCGTCCTCCTGGGGATCGGCGGGGGAGGTGTGGGAGGTGGACGCGCCGTTCGACGAGGCTGGGGGAGCGGCGCCGGGGGTGCTCGCGGGCGAGTGGATGTCAATGTCCTCCATCGAGACGTCTCCATTGGTGCCGTTGACGCCGTTTAACGCGTGGGGAACTAGACGGTCGCATGAGCAAAGAGGGCGCGCCGAAGACACAAAACGGCGTACCGGGCTCGAGAGGGATCGCAACATGGGGAAGGGGTTCATGGCGCACGTCGCTCTCCTGCTCGGGCAAATCGATGTCAATCTTGGGCTCGGACGCGACGAGATTCGAGACGGGTGTGGTGGGATCGTCGAGGACGGCGACGACGCCGTTGAGGACGACGTCGGCGACGGGGACGCCATTGGGGACAGCGGGGACGCCTTTTGGGGTGACAAGGAGAGCGTCGACGGGAGTAGGCGCGTCGTCCATTTCACTGCAGGGTATTCCACGCACGTGATCACTTTTGGATTGTAGTCTGAAAGTTGGGACTTGCCGAAAAGCAGCTCGTGAGTCTTTATACTGCGACAGGGGACGTGACAGTGACAGTCACGTCGAAAACTAGTAGACCTCCTCCGGGTCCTCTCCCTCTCTTTCTCCCACCCAAAGTAGTCCTGCTCGTCTTCGACCCGCTGCCCACACCTTGCCCCACCACCTCTTTGCCGTCGCCGTCGACGCCGCCCATCGCCATTGCCTCCAAATTTATTTGCTTTCGACGCCGATGCCAAATACACACCTCCTGTCCCCGCACCTACTCGTCCTCCTCCTTCTCCTCCTCCTGGCTGACGTCCGCGAATACAGGGTTTGGCTGGTTCGTTTTCCATGCTATCGAGAGAAAAAAAACCGCCACGTCAGTTCCCATCATAAAAACAAACATCATCCGATCTTCCGACACGTGAATGCAAGAAGGCCGGCGAGGGGTAAAAAGTCCAGGCGACTCACCCGAGGTCCACTGCTGGTCGTCTTGCGTGTGCGCGTACTTGAGCAGCGCCTCCCGCGGCTGGGAAGGAAAAATCAGGCGCATCAGCCCAGCGTCCCGCATAGCAACTCCCATCAAGGGAAGATAAACATAACATACATCTTCGTCTCTGGTCGTGTCCCTGACCAAATTTTGCACCACATGTTGCGTGGCGCTCGCCCCAACTCGTCCGCCCCGTCCTGGCCCAGTAACAGGTAACTCCGGTCGTCGTGCCTTCCTGGGATCCTGCCGGTCGTTGTCCCGCTTACGTTTGTTCGTCCTGATAATCCCGTCCCCTTCTCGGAACATCGGCGTCGCACCCGGGACGTGGATCGAGGGCGCCGCCAGCGCATCCGACATGTCCTCGATCGTCGCTTTTCTCGGCGGTCCTTTATTCGCCAGCAACTTGGCACCGTTGAGCGAAGTATACGGCGAGTACAGCACGCATATCTGCCCGCTCGAGAGCCCCGTCACAATCTATCCCTGCTTGAGTAACCTCGCACCGTCAAATAACGAAACCTCTTACCTGATTGATCTTCGAGTGCCAGAATACCTTGACAGGCGTACTGTCCACCTCAAGCGTCTTGACGACATCGAGCCCATTCTTATCCAGAAACACCAGCTTGCCCTGGCCCCCTTTGGCTGTCGCTCCAGCGCCGGTAATGATGTATTTATCGTCGGGACTGAACATTGCGTTTGTGTTGGGGTACAACGTTGCAAGGTCCGACTGCGTTGCGAGCGGCTTCTTGAAAGCTCGCAGATCCCAGACTGTGACACTCTTAATGTATAGCTTAGATAGCGACGAATGGAAAAACATACGTTTGACGGTGTCGTCTCCTCCCCGTGTGAGCACAGTGCGTCCGTCCACCGAGAACACCAGAGACCCGGTCTCCGTGCCTTTGACGTGTGCACCCTCGATCGACAAATTGGGGCGAACAAAATTTGAGCTTGTTTGCCATATGTGCAGGGCTCCATCCAGGCACGCTAGAGACAAATTAACAGGCCGCCCCCCGCTAAAGAGAGTAGCTACGCACTTCCTCCAATCATGCTGGCATCCGGCGAGTAGGCGCATGCAGTAACTTTCGTTCGAGCACCTCGTTCCTTGGACTTGACTACAATAACCGACTTTTGCTTTCGTTTGTTTTCAATGTCCCATATCCTGCGCCAATATGAGACTCGCGATCGCTCATAGCAGTAGACGACGCACCGTATCGTGGAGTCCGCTGAAGAGGTAATGAAAAGTCTGGGGTCCTTGGGATGCCACATGCAGGCCGACAGCTCTCCGACATGGCCACTAGGAATGCGGTATTAGCATGCTGCTCTGCACGCCACACGACGACTACTCACGAGGTGTGTTTCATGTCGCGAATGTAAGGATCGCCCTTGACGAAGGTCGCCCTATCGGTCAGGTGAGGCTATCCAGCCACTCAAAGGGACAAAGTAGAACGTACTCTTCTTCTCCGTCTCTATCATACAACTTGGCCTGAGTGGTGCCAGACACGACGAGGAATTTCTGTCCGTCGTTCGAGTACTTCAAGTCGTGTATCTACCGAGTGATCAGCGCGAATAAAGCGGCGAGCAAGAGGGCGAGACTGTACATGATAAGTCCCAGCAGGCTCCCAGCTCTTGAATGGCTTACACCGATAATCCATGCCACCGAAGTCCCACAACTTGCAGTCATAATCATGCGAGCCGGATAATATGCGGGCTCCGGAGGGGTCCAGGGCAAGGGCGGAGACGACCTTGGAGTGGTCCTTGAGGATGATTTCGTGCGTCGTAGGAAACTGAGGCAGGTCTGAGTCTGCTTCGTCCTCCGAAGGTTCGAACTCTGGCTCCTCCGGTTCTTGTTCTGGTGGCGGCGGGCCAGGCTCGTCGTCGTCGTCGTCGTCGTCTTTTGGAAGTGATTTTTTAGGGCCACCAGACGACGAGCTAGCAACGGGTGCAGGCTGAAAGGCGAGCTCAGTTGCGAACTGGGAGTTTGGAGTCAATAGCCACCTTGGACGGCTCACGCTTGCTCTTGTCGAACCTGGAAGGATCCAGTTTTTGCAATGGGGCAGCCTTTCCGAATCCTGAAAAGCCCATGGCAGACATCATGTCGTCGTCCATCTCTGTGGATGGTCCGGGGTCGCTCGCGATGAGAGAGTAAGGGTGGCGGTGCCGTGAATTCCCGGGATTTGATTACATAAATATCCGCTCGCTCTCCGCTACCCCAAACGTACCAGAGCTGCGAGCATCTCCACCCCAGCCTTGTTTCCATCTACGACTTTGACGGGCCCGAATCCGCCTTCCTTGACGCCGGCTTGGACCAGACCTTCCATTCCCGCCATCCCTATTCCGGGTTTCACAGCATGTTAGCTGAACCGCAACCTGTCAAACAAAAACTACTAGTACTCGCCTGCGCATCCAAGAATCATCACATCCGCCAATTCGGCGAGCTTACTGCTGGCCTTCTTCATCATGCTCTCGACATGATTTCTGTCCCCCTCTCGCAATTCAACGACACCGAGCCCGCTCGGAACCATCCCCGCAAACTTGTCAGAGTGCCCGCCCAGGAATGCTCCCACTTCGCTGTATCGACTGTATATGTACCCTGTGCCCGTGGCGATTATACCAAACCGTTGTCCGACCAGTAACGAATGCACGATGGACGCTTGCAGGATCCCTATCGCCGGCTTTGTCGTGGTCTCTCGCAGCATGTGGACCAGGGGATGGTCTGAGACTGTCTCAAGCTCATCACCCTCTCTTCACGTCCTAGATCGGCGCTACTCACAGCAGCTCACCAGGAACCCGTCATACTTGTCGATCAATCCCTTTTCGACGATGTCCCGAAAGCACACGGCCGCGCTGATGGTTCCAGTCGTCGCGTCATTTATCGACGGGGGCGCGTCCCCCGGTGCCGTGTAAAAGGTAAGAGTCGTCTCCGGCGGGACCCTAAGAGCCTCTTCAATTCCATCTGTGACCGATTGTGAGGAGTTGGGGTTGATAACGAGTATGGAGGTAGGCATTGAGATCGATGAGCCGCCGTGTAACCTATCTTGGAAATCGCACCGGCAGCAAAGCCTTCTTCGACATATTCTTCTCGATGTCTTTTATCGCAGCACCTTTTCGAGTATTCAGTTGTATGTAACTTACTGCAATGATTTTTTCCCCAATACGCCATCTTCGAAATAACCCCGGCAGAGTCCAATGTTTTTTTGGAGAGCGGGGGTGTTGGGGGGTGTTGTTTTCGGAGGCTGCTAACTCAGCCACTCATGTCTCCCGCGGCCAGAGTGGACGTGACTGACTCAAGTCTCGTTCTTACCCATTCCTGTTCTTTTCCCCCTGTTGATGTCTGAGCTTGAAGTATTAGAGGTCTATCGTTTGTCCCGCAGCTTTACCGACGCGCTAATTCCTTCCGCTCTAGTCCATTTTCCCCGACTTCATCTCCACTGACCAGTCCGAGGCGTTTCTCAAGTTGGAAATCCCCATTGAACTTGGAGAGCCTTCCACCGTTGTGATAACTGACGAGTCCGAAGCGCTCACCCTGTCCCTGACGTCCCTTCCGCCCCTGCTATTGCATATAGTTCTATCTGCAACATATCCATCTCACGATCCGCCGGACGTTTCCATCCGCTCCAACCACTCATGGCTTTCTCCGCCTCTCCTTCTCCGCCTCCAACATGGACTCAAAAACATGTTCCGCCCCGGCGACGGCGTTCTGTACGACTGGGTTGAATTTATACGGGGTGGGGAATTTCTCACCTCGCTCGATTTATCCCTGCCATCTGGGGTCATTGAAATTCGACATCCGGCTCCTCAGCGCATCGGGTCGTTATTAAAATCCTATGACGACTTGGCTAGATTTGCCAGCTTCTCGCAAGGGTCTTATCCTTGTGCAGTCTGTCTGACCACGATCAAAGGCTCGAAGTGCCTTCAACTTTCATGCACCCATATTTTCTGCCGTTCTTGCCTCTTCGACTATTGGTCACTCTGTATTACGGAGGGAAGCGTCGAAAGGCTCGGATGCCCCGACCCGGAATGTGTTAAGATGGGACGGGAATCCAGCGAGGAAGAGATTGCGAGAGTGGTTTCGGAGCAGGCAGTCCAACGATGGAGATGGCTGAAGGAGAAAATCATGTTCGAAAAGGGTGCGTCAAGGTGACACTAGCACAGACGACATACGACTGATTGCCCTGGCACAGATCCGTCACTTGTCCACTGTCCGATGGCATTCTGCCAGGCTCCCGTACCCAAACCACCAGATTCTGAATCAGATGCCAGGGGAGATCGGTTGCGCATTTGCTCAGCTTGTTCGTTTTCGTTTTGTGGGTTTTGCAAGCGCACCTGTGAGGACTTTTTTTGGTTCGTGAGTCGTTGTCTTATTTTTCCTCGGCGATAGGGCACGGTGCCGTTCAGGAATGCCCAATCTCGCAGGCGGAGAGCGTCGTTCTGGAGTATCTGGCATTGGAGGAGGACTCCAAAGAGCGTCAGCTCATGGAACTGCGGTTTGGCAAAACCATTCTCCGGAAGCTTGTGACCAGGTACGAAGAGGAACAGCTCAATAAGAAATGGCTTGCCTCTTCGACCATGGCTTGCCCAGGCTGCTCCCTCAACATTGAGAAGAGTCTCGGATGCAATCATGTACGTTTCACCAGATTGTCTCGAATCTTACTTAACGTTCCATAGATGACATGCGCGCGTTGTCGCATTCACTTTTGCTACCGATGTGGAGGCAAACTGACGCCTAGTGATCCTTATATACATTTTTCCACCCCCGGTCACCCTTGTTACAGCAAGCTTTTTGACTTTGTTGACGAGCTCGATCGCGAGTGGGAGCCTGTATTTTTTTAAGTAGTAGTGGTAGATCTCGCTTGGCGGTGGAGGATCCTGGACGGCTGTGCGTTGTGTGTGCAGGGCCCAATTCGGAAATACATTTGCAAACGGATGTTTGGCCGAGACTTGTTTTCGTTGCTCCTTTAACCTACACCCCCGTGCTCATTCCGCGTCTTCGACTCGCTTCTAACCCTTCGAAGTGAAAAACGACGGCTAGGAAGCGAGCACATTCATACCACTTTGTGTCAATACCCTCCTATCACATACCCGCCGTCCTCCACACATCCTTGTACAGTAACCCATCCTAATCCTCGGTACAGTTCCAAGGGGCGAGCCAGGGTTCAACGCTTCGCCAGCCCTTCCAGACCTAGTCATGGACGTTTACACCACATCTTTCACTTATCCACGCCGGTCGCGACACGCTCATTCCGCCCCTTCTTCGCTCGAATTCCCAGGCGCGGAAATCAGGCACTCTTCGGTCGATTCTTATTCCGCCGCCCACCATCTCCAGCATGTAAACAACAATATTTCCGACTCTTCCACTCAACCAGATGGCGAAGCCATCCAAAAACTCGCTATGATGGCCATGTCCTTGCATGGCTGCCATGTATCCTACTTCATGGCCTACCCCGGCAGGTGGAATTTCTACATCACCGGCGCCTACCAGCAGGTCATGGTCGCTCGCGGTATGATTTTGAAGGAGTGTCCAATCCAGGTATGTGTTCAGAGTGGCTTTTGTTATGCAAAACTGACGTATTCCTCGCCCCAGCATCGGGCTGCAATCAAGGTTGCTCGTTCCGAGATCCTAGATTCCCCTTCTTCGAACCCCGCGCTCAAATCTGATGTTCGTCGCCGTTTGGACGAAATCGCGTCACAGACACTTGCGCACATTGCCGTTGTCAATAGCCCGCTCTCTCTTTCCAACCGCACGCCGCCCGATGGCATCAGCAGTAGTGCAGGCTGGTCTGGCCTCGAGACGGAACGCGTGTGCGAGCTGGTGGTCACCGGACAGGGCGACTCGGTCGACCTTGCAAGAGTGCGCCTTCTGGTGATGCTCGATGAGCTGGTGCGGTCTATTATTGCGTTCTCCTCCTACGGTGCTGACTTGCCCACTTTTGTTCAGAGCGGTCTTCATGCTGAGATGTGCGAGATTGACCACAAGTTGCACGCTATCATTGCGGGTAGAAAACGCTCGATGTTGCAGTCGATTCAAGAGGAAACTGCTACCAACATCTACTTCCCTTCTCCTCTGCAAGGTCTCATCGGCCCCGAGCACGATTCTCCGGCACCCAATTCTAGAAATGGCAATGTCATCTGGATCACTGGTGAATTTTTCGGGGTACAGCGGGCCAGGGACATGCTGTTCCAGGTGTCTGTCAATAAGGTTTGCTTCATTCTTGGCTATATTAGCCTTTTTTACTCACACTTCCGCAGAGCAAATCCGTCATATCCCGAGACACTGCGATCTTACCCCGCAAATTGGATTGGATGGTCACCGACCGAGCGGACGATCTCAAGTCAATTGTCAGCGACAATGCAACTTTCATTCAATTCCCCCCTCTCGGGAGCTCTACCAGCTTGATCACCGTGTACGGGGACCATCGCGTGAACATCCAGCGGACCATCAGGTCGATCATGCAGCTTGTAAGTTCATTAGAATTCTTTGGACACCACTCGGCATTAAGACCATACCTGCTCAGGCTTGCAACTACTACGTCGGATCATTGTGGCTCCTGCCGATCCAATTCAATGCCCTCTTGCCCCCCGCAACATTGAATCCCTCCCAGGTGACGAACGTTCTCAAACAGATCTCTGTCGCTTCGGGCGCGGAAGTGGTTTTCAAAACCATGTGCTTCGAAATGCACGGCCTGGAGCAAGAAGTTCGTTCTGCAGTCAATATGGTTATGGAGCTGGAGATGATTCAGGTACGTGATTACATGCGGCTTCATATTCCTCCTTAGCTTACATATCTGCAGGCGTTCCACCACGAGATCAGATTCCAGATTGAACTTGCAAACGAACACCGGGAGTTCATCAGCGGCAAGAAGAATGGTAAAATCAATAAGATCATGCAAACTACAAACGTCAAGATCAAGTTCGAGACCTTCAATGACCATAATTTCTTGATCGACATCGCGGGTCCCGATGTTTCTGTACTACAAGGCCTCTCTCTTTTGCAGGAGGAACTGCCGGCAGAAATCTCTTTCCACGTCCCGGAGGCGTATCACAAACGGATAATCGGCGTTGGAGGGAGGAGCATCCAACGGATAATGAAGAAGTACGGTGTCTACGTCAAATTTTCAAACGCCGAGGAATTCGCTGCCCTCGGTGGGTACAACGACAACGATGATAACGTGGTGGCAAGAACCCCAGCCAAGAATGCCATCAATCTGGACAATCTCAAGCAATCCGTGATGGAGCTGGTCAACCCGAAGGTGTGATTTTTCTTTCTGGTTTCCTACACCGGATATTAATTCCTTTGTGCAGGATAAAGACTACATCAACGAGACCGTTTCCATCCCGCGGCGGTATCACCGTACTTTGCTGGGAGAAAAGAGCATTTTCATTCACGACATCGAGACTAAAACCAACTCCCACGTTCGTTTTCCGCACAAGGAAACGGCGTCGGACATCGTCACCATATTTGGACCCGAAAGTCAGGTCCAGATTGCTGCTGCGATGTTGTTGGTACGTTGATGGATTGGAAAAATCGAGAATTTCCGACTGAATGCCCCTTAGGATCATGTTCCGTTCGAAGCCGACATGAATGTCCCCCCGAGCGCAGACTTGTCACGCCTCTGTGTCTCTGCGGACTTCAACAACCTCGTCGAGCGCATCAAGCGGGAATTGCAGGTGTCCGTCGTGCCCAGCATGAAAATGCCCATTGTCAACGAAGAATCGGGGACGGAAATGCCGTCTGAGTATACATTCAAGTTCCGATGCCAGAGAAGTAACAGCGACTTCCTCATAACTGCCCGGGAAATGCTCGAACAATTCCTCGCTAATCACAATATCCACCTCTTCCCTTCTCCGGCTTCCCACGTCCATAAGCGAGGAGATTCTTTCGCGGAAGCGTTCCCCCACTTCGACAGCAAACTCTTGTCAACCGCAAGAACGCACCATGGTATACTTTTTCTCCCATTTCATTATTCCGCCCAACTCAATGTATTCGTCCACCAGAATCTGATGACCTGGGGCGCCCAGATATCGCCGGGGACCGAAGACTGAGGCTTGCAAATTCATCTCCCGACGTTAAAGCCTTGTTCAACTCGCCCGCGTACATCTACAATCTCGAGGAACACGGTGACCCGCAAGGGAGCTATTTGCCGGGATCCTCGCTCGACTACTGGACGCCTTTGCCTCCCATTGTGCGACTAGTCCTTTCTTCCTGTCCATTTTGCTGACATCATCCAGGGCTCCGGGATTCCGCACCGCACGAGACATACGGAGGATGCACTCAAACGAGGATCGGATTCCCTTCTAGAGGCGAAGCTGAAGGAACAAATATCAAAGCCTCGCTCTTTGCAAAACCGGGCTCAGTCGCTCGACTTGACCTATTCTCTCTCTCGCATCACGGAGTCGTCCTCTCGGCTTCCGCCTCCCGAATCCCCCACGACCTCGACCGGTGAAACCGGGGGAAATTCTAGCCCCACGTCGGCTACCGCCCCCTCGTTCCCCAGCGTCTATGGCTCCTCAATTTCCCGTTCTGCTGTGATCGGTACACAAAGAAACGAGCTCGACGTCGAAGAAGTTTCGCGTGTCATCTCCAATCTTGGTCTATAACTGCGTTACGCAATGGCACATACATTCTGCATCTAAAAAAAATTGTACATCGAGACGGTCCGGCAACCTTTTACACCCTACTCTCCTTCCTACGACCCGCCGACGGGCTTGTATTACCTCTCGATTTACTGTATATTAAGTCTCGCGTTCGTTTCTAATAGAATATGTGTGTGATACAAGGAATGTCCGATTGCCTATTATGTTGGATGAAGAAGATGGATACAGGGATTATAAGGATACTAATAGACGATCCACGGGACTTCAAACATGACAAAGTCGAAGAATTCCTGCTCCATCAATGTCTGGTATTCGCCTACAAACTCGTCACTTTCGCCGCGCCCACTCTTTGCGCGATTTGAACGCGGTCTGAGGTACGAGAATTGTGCCTGCAGCAGACCAAACGTCTTCTTGGCTGATTTGGATCAGGCTATTGGGGGTGGTCAAAACTGGAATGTACAAAAGGCGGACAACCAGACCTTGACAGCAATTCCGGCGTAGTTAGCAGGAAGCCCATATCGTAAGACGCTTTCTACGAAAAGGCGGATAACTTTAAGATGGACGAGAATCTGTATAGATTCCGAGAAATTTGTTCTCGACAGACGGAGCAGTTCGGTCTACGAACGACAGTCAGAAATGTCGACAGGACCTCTGAAGGTCTCACCCAAAGTTCCTTCTCGGTTGAATCCGCCGTCTCCAGCTCTTGATGCTGTTTGGCAAACTCTTCTTCTGAAAATACAAAGTCCCTAACAATGAATCTAGAGGTGGCAGTGGTCAGCAGGCGAAATGGGAAAGCAGAAAGTAGTCACTTGTTCTCCCGGCATTTCTGGACGAATTCGTCGTGGACTCTCCGGAACACGACGACGCTAAATAGGGTGTATTCCTCGTCGGACGCAACTGATCTGAGGTGGAGATCAGCTCTGGACGCGAAGTGAGTCCGAAAATATGTACGCCGATGACCGGGGCACGACCATGGACGATAAGCGCTCGTATTTAGAATTCCAGTCCTTCACGTTGGCTCTTGAATGTAATGTCACTCGAAAAGCTTGGCGGGAACACGATGCATTGCTCACTTGGGTACTGCTACCAGCAGGGTCTCAAGATATTCTGAATCTTGGATGAAATCGTCTTTGGAGACGACGTCTACAAGGGAGCGCAAGGAAAGGTTTCCCCTGCGAGGAATTCTCAGCAACATGTAAAGGATCAATATCCGCCGCGTCGCACGTTTTCTTGCGCTGCATTTGCACCAGGGACCCTTTGACCAAATTGTAATTCGCAAGTTTGGCCTTCATGGCATTGTCGATGGAGGTCATTTCCTAGGCCCCGTAAGCAAGCGGTCATCAAGTCATAGGCAAAACGGACCTTGGTCAATGCATCTACGATCTCCCGCAGCCCTCTCTGCACGCCGTAACGTCCCTCGTTCCATTTCCAATCCTTCATGATGTATTCGTCCACGGTCTGTTCATTAACAAGGATATGCTGGTTAAGTTTAGAGGGGTCGTTGTTGAGCAAATTGCGCAATGTGTCCACAGTTTTGGCGACGGTGGTGGTAAAGAAGGCTTCTTGTTTGGGGAGGTCTTCTGAGAGGGATATGAGACCGTCCAAGGTCCCCGTCTACAACCCAGTTGGCATTAATTGAATATATTAGTGCAGATGCAGACCTTGAAGGTCGGGATGGTGAACGGGGCAACTTGATTTGATTTGGATTGCTGGGATAGCTTGGGGGATAATTCCTGGAATAATCCTTCCGAGTCGCCATCCTGGGGCACCGCGATTAACCAAGTGCTTTGATCTGAAGGCATTGGATGACGGTTAAGACGAGCTTGTATTGCCGTGCTTGAATCTAACGCCGTCCCGATTGGAACTGAACTTATCTGGCGCCACAAATATGCTACTCTCTCCGACGCGTCTGAATCAGATCCTGCGGTCCGAGGCTGCAAAGACTGTGGTACTTGACTGCACCTGGTTTATGCCCAACTCTCCCCGTGTTGCGCAGGCCGAATTTAGGGCAAAGCGCATCCCAGGTTCGAAATTTCTGGACCTGGATCAAGTCGCCAGTCCCCATGAACTGGGATTGAAGTTTGTGTTCTGGTCCGGCACGATAGACTCAGCTAAATGCAGCTTCACAGACATATGCTTCCTAGCGAGGAGGTCTTCGCACGAGCCTGTGGTATCTCATTCCCTCCCCATTGGTTGGTGTTTACATATCTAAAAATTGCAGAGAGATTTGGGATCACGCCCTCCTCTCGTGTTGTAATGTACGATGCCCACGGAGTATTCTCCTCTCCGAGGGCTCTGTGGATGATGCGTTCTTTTGGCCATTCAAACTCTGCAATTCTTGACGGAGGTTTACCACGATGGGAGGCCGAAGGTTTTCCCTCTAGATATTAAGGATCCGCAAGAGGAGAAACTTGAAACTGTCCATATAACGTTCCCACTCTTGATTCTAAAGCAGCGGTCCGAAGTATACACGCTACTTTCCGTATCCATTTGGTGCTTAACTGAAAATGTACAGGCTACGAACAGATAGTGTCAAATTCTGCTTTGATTCCTTTTCAAACGCCGGACGCAGAACTAGTATTGGACGCCCGGGGACGTGGGCGGTAAGTTGATACTTCGGATCTCCTTGCATCACCGTTAATGTGCCGCAAGATACCTGGGGACTGACCCCGAACCCCGGCCCGGGCTTTCTTCTGGCCACATCCCCAATTCGTACTCGTTGCCATTCAACGTTTTTCTACAGAACAACGTCGCTGAAAATGGTTCCACCTACACCACGCTCCTCCCGGAGCAGCAAACTACGCACTGCGGTTGTCGATGCTCTAGGTGCCGATAAAGCCGCTTCTGTATTCAATGGAAATGTCCCAGTGATTGCGAGCTGCGGCAGCGGAATGACGGCAGCTGTGCTGTGGTTGGGACTGAAAGTGCTGGGGGTCAAACAGATAAGCATTTATGACGAGGTGAGCCTTCAGCCGCCAATCGATCCGTTTTTCTGAGGGGATGCAGTCCTGGACCGGATACAGTATCCGCCCCTCCAGCAAAATAGAAAAGTCTCAGTGAATGCTGCCTTGTTAAAGTAAGATGTGGATATTCAGATTGCAATACTACACGTCAAGTGATGGTACAAATTATACATTTCAATGCCCCAAATACGAAAACGAACTAACATCTCAGAGTGAATCCTGCAAGACTTGCATAAAGGGCGGTGGCCGTAATGCTGGTAG